>LZPO01087258.1:42071-54921 GCA_001675575.1 Neotoma lepida | reverse complement strand
GAATGAACAACATGCCAGCAGACTGGTAAAGCCACGAAACACATGGCAAAACATAGATTAATAGAAGTGGGGCTAAGTTTAAGTGTAAGAGCTAGTCAGTAATAAGCCTGAGCTAACGGCCAAACAGTTATAATTAATATAAGCCTCTGAGTAATTATTTTATAAACCACTGTGAGACTGTGGGGCCTGGCGGGAGTGGACAAAACATTCTACAGTGTATCAGAAGCCAGAGGCCTTAAACCAGACCAATGACTCATTACAACGAACACTTACAAATACAGATGTTTGAACTAAAGGTATACAGCTTGACTTACTGGGCCACACAACACTTTTTATGCTGAGGTTTTGATTTTAATTTGTTTTTGTTGTTGTTGCTGCTGTTTTGGTTTTTGCTTTTTGGTTTGTTTGGCTCTTTTTTTTTCCTTTCAATTTGTTTTTTTTTGTTTGTTTGTTTTTTTGGTTTTTGTTTGTTTTTTACTCTTAAATTTTGTTTCAGGGCAGGTGCAAGGGCAGATGACAGAATCACAGGGAAAGGGAGATGAGTGGGATCAGCGTGCATGATATGAAATCCACAAAGAATTATAAAATGTTTTTAAAAATTGGGGTGAGAACAGAGGTGGGGAGGATCTGGGGAAAGTGGGGGAGAAAAGTATGTAACCAAAATATACTGGAAAAAATTAAATAAAAATTTAAAAAGTATATTAAAACTAATCTGGAAAATATAAAATAATGGATGAATTTCTGGATGCACATACCTACCAAAGTTAAACCAATATGAATTATATAACTTAATCAAATCTACAGCATGCAATGGTAATAGAAGCAGCAATTAAATATGTTCTAAATAAAAAAGTCCATTGTCCAGACAGATTCAGTAAATAATTTTAGCAGATCTTCAAAGATCTAACAATAATACTTTCCAAATTATTATACAGAAGAGAAAATGATAGAATCCTTCCAAACCTTTCCTCCTGTTTCTATTAGCATTTTATCATTTAAAAAATTGAAATTTAATTACATCACTTCACTCTCTTTTTCCTCCAGACCCTCACAGTTACCTTCCCTCAAATGTCTTCCATATTGCCTCACTGTCAAGTTGATAGCCTCCTTTTCTTTGAGTATATTTGTTTTATAGGTGTGTGTGTGTGTGTGTGTGTGTGTGTGTGTGTGTGTGTGTGTGTGTTTATGGACAAATATATAAATAGACCCCAACCCCACTGAGTCTTTTTTTATTACTTGTGTGTATATGATTTCATGTCTGACCACTATGCAGTGGACAACCAATAAGGGAGGACATCACTGGGAGAGGTTAATTCTCCTTATTCTAGTAGTCGATAGTTGCCCAGAATCCTTTTTCTAGGGATGAGATCCAGTAAACTTTTCTGCTTCCACATTAACATATCCATTGATATTGGTATTTTTGCAGTTTTATTTATGCAAACACTTCTAATATAGACTGTTTCACAGCAGACTTCCTGGTATTCTGAATTGGATAAGCTTTCTATTCTTTCTTGCCTGATCCCTAGATGGCATCAGTTGTGATGTAGATGGGACTGTTATCCTCACAATCCTTTGATCTCTGTGTGGTGTCCTGTTGTATTTTTCAGTGATGGTCTCCATTTGATGCAAAAGAAGCTTCTTTGACCAGGGCCTGTAGCTACACTTATTTGTGGTATACACATAAGATGTAGAATGTAGAAAGTATTATGCTGGCCTAGCAAAGTGGTAATAATAGCCCCTGGGAGCCCCTGGATTTCACTAGACCCTGGAAGCTTGCTGGATTTCCAGTACCACACATGATTTCCCTCCTGTTGAGTGAGTCTTCAGTCTAATCAGACAGCTAGCTGTTGGTTGCCATTACCATGTGATTGTCACTTCTTGAACCTTTATGAATATTTTGCCATGCTGGAAACTGTTGTAGTTCATAGATGTTGCAGCTGTATAGGATTGTAGGAAGATTGCATAGTGTTTTTTCAGAATCAAGAAAGCTAGACTGCAGGAAAGAAGCATTCTGGTCAGAGCCAGTTTGAGTCATCTGAAACTTGTGTTCTAATTATGTGGCATCTGCAGTGATAGGGTCTTGAAGCTAGTATTATCCTTATACCAAAAACAGATAAGGATTCAAAAAAAAAAAAAGAGAGAAGTATATAGGCCAATCTTCCTAATGATGAAGAGTGTAAAGTTGTCAATGAAATATTTGCAAACCAAAATCAAGAACATATTCAAAATATCATGAAGTTGGTTTAAGGGGTGCAGAGATGGATCCATATAAGCAAATCACTAAACATAATTCAACTATCTGTTACTCCAGTACTGAGGAATCTGATGCTCTTTCCTGACGTCCAAGGTCATTATACGCATGTGATTCACTTATATAGAGGCAGGCAAAACACTCATAACATAAAATATTAATAAATAAATAGAAGAAAAGGACATGAAATTTTGAGGGACACATGGAATAGGGGATTCAAGAAGAGTAGTTTGTAGAATGGACATAGTCAAAATACATACTTTGTATGCATGCATGAATTTTGAAAAAAATCGATAATATTAAAAATAAATCAACAGATTTTTTACTTAAGAGGAAGAAAAATAATTGTGAAGTAAATATTTTCCAATTACCTAGGTATACCTGTGCATAAATTTTTGATATTAATTTTTATTTAATTATGTTTCTGATCTCTTTCTATTATAGATTATAATTTGGAAAAGTTATCCTTTGTTACCTCTTGGATTACTTTTTTGTTGTTTCATTCTTTCATTCTCTATGCTTATGTATAATGTACTTCCATTGCTGTTAATCTTTAGAATCACACTTACTTTCATTTTACAGTTTTCCACCATTGTTTTCCTCTGTAGTAAGAAAATAAATTCAATCTACTGCTATAATAAGTTTATTGCTAATCTTATTTTTTGTTAGCTTTCTGTGATAAGTTTATTTAAAATTTTTTCGTACAATGTATTTTGATCATATTCTTTACCTTGCCAAATATTTCTCAAATCCTCTCTACCTCCCTACCTACCAACTTCATGTCCTCTCTCTCTCTCTCTCTCTCTCTCTCTCTCTCCCTGAAAAACAGTAAAACAAATAAAGGAAAAATCAAAATAAACACATAAACAGAAATCCAACAGGACAAAAAAATACCAAAATAAACCATAATAAACATGGAGTCTATTTTTGTGTTTGCCAACCACTTCTGGGCATCGGGCCTGACCTGGAGTGTAGTTGATATACTCAGTGACACTGAATTGGAGAAAATGATTTTCCTTTTCCCAGTAGGTGTCAATTGCAAATAGCTTCTAGGTAAAGAGTAGAACTTGGTGTCTCCTTTCCCTTATCTGTGTTAGGATTTTGTCTGATTTGAACTTGTACATGTCTTATGTATGCTGTCACACTCTCTGAGAGTTCATGTGTGCATCAGTCCTGTTGTGACTGGATGATGATGTTTCCTTGGAGTTATCCACCTTAAAATCTTCCTGTCTCTTTTTCCTCATAGTTCCTTGAGCCTTGAAGGGATGCATTTAATAAAAACATCCCCATTAGAGCTAAGTGCTCCAAAGCTTCTCACTCTCTGCACATTGTCCAGTTGTCTTTTTCTTCCTTCCTTCCTTTTTTTCTTTCTTTCTTTCTTCTGATATCATTAAGAATATTTATTTAATAAATTTATTGTTTATTCATTCATTTCTTTATTTATTTTACATCTGGCTGCAGTTTCCCCTCCTTCTTATTCTCCACATCTGCTCTCTCCATCCTTTCTCCCTTCATTTCTATTCAGAAAAGGGCAAGCCTCCTATTGATATCAACAAAACATGACATACAAAGTTGCAGTAAAAGAACCTCCCCTTGTATTAATCCAGTATGAGGAGTAGGGTCCCAAAAGCCAGTATGCATCAGAGACAGCCCCTGCTCCCACTGTTAGGAGTCCCACAGTAGACCAAGCTACACAGCTGTGACATATACTCAGAGAACCTAGTCAGGCCATGCAGGCTCCCTGATTGTTGGTTCAGTCTCTGTGAGCCCTTATGAGTCCAGGTTAGTTGATTCTGTGAATTTTCTTGTGGTTTTCTTGACTCCTCTGGCTCCTACAATCCTTTCTCCCCCTTGCAGGATTCCCAGAACTCTGCCTAATGCTTGACTGTGGATCTGTGTCTGTTACCATCAGTTACTGGATGAAGCCTTTCTGAAGACAATTGAACTAGGCACCAATCTGGTCACAACTATGCTACAATCCACAGGCTCAGAGAGACTAGGTAACAAGGAGGACTCAGATGTCCAGATCTCTCTAGGAAGGAAAAATAGAAGAGATTTCATGAGTAGACTGAGGGCAGGTAGGGATGGGAACATGATCAATCAGGTTTCAGGGGAAAGGGAAGATTACTGAAAAAGACTACTGGAAAGGGGAAGCATTTCAGGGTCAGGTAAAAAGGTGGTACAAGGGAATCTTTCAGCAATCTACAAGGATGACACCAGCTAAGACTCCTAGAAATAGTAGATACATAGCCTGGACTGGCCATCTCTGTGACCAGTTGTCTTTTCTAATGATTTATAAATTTCCATGATCTTATATTAAATTGAAAGATATACATTCTTTGTTTTTTTCTTTATTTTTTCCTTTTTTAAGTAGTCTACTTTTGTTTTATAGGAGTGATAACTTTCTAACATCTTTGAGAATACTAAATATACTTTAAAATATAAGATGTTTCAGGTTTTCTTTTTTTCTTTTTTTTGAGACAAAGTCTTACTATACAGTTCTGGTTGTCCTGGAACTCATTATGTAGATTAGGTGGCCTCAAACTCATGAAGATCCACCTCCCTCTGCCTCCTAAGTCCTGGGATTAAAGGTGTTGCTACTATGCCTTGGCTTTTATAGCACATTATTCTATATGATATTCTTGGGTGTGCTTCGAGCAAGTGAATATCCAGCTTCCTCTGTAGTTGGATAGTACTGCTTGCTTACCATTTTTCCCAATTAATAGTAACAAGGTTCCCTAAAGATTCAGTGTGATGGAGTGGATGCATGTCCACTGATCAACTTCATTTTAATGAGTTTGGGTAATAGTAAGAAGGATATTTATGCATTTTCAATTCAGGCCTATGTATTTTGTCCACTAATTCCTAAGAGTCACTGTACTGACAGCAGAATATGTTTTTTTAAATTAAAATATAATTACATTTCCTTGCTTCCTTTTCCTCCCTCCAACTTTTTCCATATTCTCTCCCTAAAACTATACCTACGCTTCTCTCACTCCCTCTCAAATTTATTTTCTATTTCCTTTAATTATTATTATTATATATTTATGCATAAATACACCTAAATATACAAATAGAATTTGATGAGTACATTTAGTGTTGCATGCGTTTATATGATTCTGGAACTGATAAAAATAAATTAGAGGTCTCATTCAGGGAAAAGACTAATTCTTCCTTTTTCAGTAGTCTACTACCAAGGGTTAGTGAGGTCATGGATCTTAGAGAATCTGAAAGAACTTACTACTATTAACATGCTACTACCAATTCCTTCTAAAGCTTATATATTTACACAAAGTTAAGTTTAGTTCTCACCTTTCATCAAATAAGCCTCTCTTAGTAGTATGGTGGTGATCATTACCAAAACCCACAGCTTGCAAAATGCAGAGATCAACTGATCATGGGGTGCCCAGCCCAAATGGATACATCTACAACACAGCATCTTCACCTAAGGCTCAGGGGACATTGCAGAAGAGAAAGATTATAATAGCCAGAGGACCAGGATGCTTCTGTGAGATAGCATCTTCTAGAAATGACAGGGAAGTTACATGTATGATAACTCAATAATGTGGATACCTAAACACAACTTGAACAATGAAAATTGGAGACCTGTTGTTTTCTGAAGGGAAACGGAGAGGGAGTGGATCTGAGAAAGAGGGGAGGTAGAGGGAGTGGGGAGGAGTGGAGATCAGGGAAACTGTGGTCAGAAGTATTGTATGAGAGAAGAATCTATTTTCAATTTAAAATTATCAATAAATGAGCTAACACAGAAGGGAAGATTTCCCTGCATCCCTCTCCCAGATAGAATATATTTTTCTAGCAGTGTGTTGGTTAGGTTTTGTTTAACATAACACATGCTAGGGTCATTTGGGAAGGGGAAACATCAATTGGGAAAATGCCCTCATCAGATGAGCTCAGTAGGCAAGCCTGTAGGGGCATTTTCTTGATTAGTTCATCTTGGAGAGTCCAGCTCACTCTGGTCAGTACTGCCTCTGGGCAGATATGGGCAGACATTCTTGGGGTTTGTAAGAAAGTAGGCTGAGCAAGCAATGGGGTGCAAGGCAGTAAGCAGTATTCTTTCATGTCTTTTGTTTCCATTCTTGCCTCCAGGTTCTTATCCTGCTTGAGTTCTGGCCCTGATGTCTCTTCTAAGTGAATTGTGTTTAGGATATGTAAGCTAAATCAACACCCCCAAACAGGTTCTTTTGGTCTTTATGACAGCAATAGAAAGCAAATTAGGACAAACAATATTATAGATTTGTTCTTTCCTATAATGAATTATGAAACTTACTTACCTTGAATGTTTAACATACTATGTAACTAATTCTTATAAATGATCCACAGGGATTTTACAAATTACATATTTTCTTTTGAGGGAAAAATGTTAAAAATTTAAATAGAAAAATGACTTGCTAGTTTTTTGAAAATATTTATAATGTCCTTTTCTTTATATTTTCTTTTTCCTTGCTCTGTTTCTCTTTTTGAGGTTATGTATCCTTCTATTTTTTCTGTTAATTTCTCCATGTGTTTATACCTTGCTTTAAAAATTGTCATGTATTATTATATTATTATGGTTATGACTCTTCCACTACAGTTATCACAGAACAGTCTAGGTGAGTCAGGCTTGCCTTTGATTTCCAGTAATCTTCCTATTGCTGCTTCATGAATGCTGGAATTATAGGCATGTGTAGTGGGCAGCAATTCAAGCTTTAACCTGGAAGCACAACCCCTAGTGAGGCTTCTGGTAACTGCCACACCTACCTAGGACCTACCCCTGGGGCAGGCTGAGACAGGAGCCTTTAAGACCAGAGATCCATCCATGCCAGCCCTCTTGGTTCCTGGTGACCCTGTACGCTGGATAGCAGACCAAGCAGAGTTCTCCAGAGAACACCATTGGACTGTACCTCACCTCTCCTGGATCCTGTGACCAACCCTATTACTGGCTGTAAGTTACCCCTAAATAAATCTTGTATTAAGTATGTGGAGTTGCCTTAATAATTTCCCCCATTAGGCATGCATCACCATTTCAGGATATCAGTGAATATTTCAGTTGTTAGTTTAATTTTCATCTCCTGAAGATCATTCTAGATTTTATTTGCTTCTATTTTGTTTCAAACTTGTACCTTTTTATTTTCATTTTCTTCTCTTTATTGATATGTTTTCTTGTTTCCCCTTCCTACGAATCTTTTTCTATACTTACGGTAGACACTGGAATTTTCTAAATTGTTTCTTCTGGATTCTACAATGGAATTTTTCCAGAGGTAAGCTATTTCTCACTGAAACATGCAAATATCATTCTGTATTTTTCTCCAGACCAAATTTCATTTTTTAACTTTCTATTTATCATATACAACTATTTCAAACCATTGCTAAAGTAGTTTCCTAGCATGCATGAAGCCCTGTGTTCAATCCCCAGCACCAAAAAGAATATTTGTTGTGGTACATATATAGAATTTCACCACCAGGGAGGAGCAAACAAGAAAATCAGAAGTTCAAGGTCATCCTCCGTTACATAGCAAGTTCACAACCAGCCTGTGATAGATGAGACTTTGGCTCAAGATAAAAGGAAGTAAATCACCTTAAACAATGCAAAGAATATTCAGACTCTGTATATGTCTACCAGGAAAACAAAAATATATCTGGCTTTTACTTTTTCCTACATTGTCACTCTTCATGTGGTTCTTGAGTTCTATTGCTATGAAAAGGCTAATAGACGGGTACTGTTCTATTCTAGTCTGTGCTTACTATGAGAACAAATGTTCTATTCTTACCACTTAATGTTTCTCTGATTGAATAGAAGAATCTAAATTTCTGGTCTTATATCACACCAGTGATTTTCTTATGTCCCTGCATAGAGTATTTTACCTATGGAAAACAAAATGCTCCAATTGTGGTTAACCACAATCCTGGTCACCATTCCACCTTTTTTTAAAAAAAAAATTTGTTCTCTAGAAGGCAACATGCCTTGATTTAAAGGATAAATAAGTGCCATACCCTTTTTTATTCTTTGCATTATCTAGGTAGCATGTTCAAGTTTTCATTATGTCAAAACATTTGAAATTGATTTTTAAAAAGATCAAAATAGTCTATATGGTTCATTTCATGCAGCTTAGCGTAACAGTTGTTATAGAAACTAGGAATCTGACTCACACACAAAAAGGAGAGCAGGTACACATTGAGATATATTCTGGCCTTATGTTTATGAAGCAAATTTTGTCATGAAATAATACCTAATCACTTATTCTTAAATCATATTTGTGCTAGTTGTGGTTGGCTTCTAGATACTCAGGATAGTATATATAACTTTTAAATATTTAGTAATGTATGAGTAGAATATTTATAAGGGTGTTAGAAACACTCAACCCCTTGAAAGAATTGAAGCATGAGTGCCCTTGATGTTGTAATAACAATGATCAAAAGCAACTTAGGGGAGGAAAAGGTTTATTTTTAGCTTATAGGTTATATACCATGATTGAGGAAATTTAAGTTAGGAACTCAAGTGAAAAAATGAAGCAGAAAGCATGGAGGAATGCTACTAGGTGGCTTGCTTGCAGACCTATGATTAACTAGCCTTCTTATACAATCCAGGGCCATCTGTTCAAGGAATGGTGGTGCCCATGGAGGGCTGAACCCTTTTCTATCAATCAGCATTCAAGACAATAACCAAAAGACATGACCACAGGCCAATCTGATCAAGGCAACTCCCCAATTTAGATACTACCATCACATGACTTTACATTATGTCAAGTTGACAATTAAAGGTGACCAGAAAAACGTACCCTTGAAAACTTCACACACAAACACATCAAGGCATATAACCATTCTTGTCTTATCTTCCAAGCTATCTTGTAAATATCACATTATAAGTCATGGTCAAACTTTTTCAATCCCCATAGTATTTAAAAATTCTAACACTTTAAAAGTCTAAAGTCTTTAAAATTCAGAATGGATTTTTAATCTTAACTGTAGGATCCTAGAAAATTAAAAGTTATATCTTTATTCCAAATGGGAAGAATCAGGATAAAAAATGAGATAAATTTAAAAAACAAAATTCAATAGCATAAACAGAAATTCTATAGCTCAATATCCAGTATCTGGGGCACAATTATTTTGTAATCTTCTATCTTCAGAGGGCTTGAGTAATCAGACTTCTCCATCTCTGTCATCTGCAATGTACACAGTTTAATCTCATATGCTCAGGTGGGCTCCATTCCACATGTGCTGATATGCTTAGGAGATATCTCATATTCATGGTACCTCCAATATCATGGGTTGTCCACTGAAACTGAGGCTGGAACTTTATTATTGGCCACTCCTAGACTCTCTAGAGGGATTCTGATGAGGCATGCCATGCAAAGCTTCAGCTGCTCTTTGTGACCCCTATAAAGGGGCCTTTAAAACCATTGTGGTGAAATCAATGGCTTTTCTGTACATGGCCAACAAAACATACAGAGAAAGGGATCATTGACACACTCCTATTCAACAGCCTCAAAGAAAATGAAATATCTAAAGATTCAGAGCTAGAAACCACAAAAAAAGAAAGCATGTGGTATTTGTCTTTCTGGGTTTGGGTTAGCTCACTCAGCTGTTTAATTTACCTGAAAACTTCATGAGATTTCATTTTTTACTTTCAGCTGAACAGTATTGCACTATATATGCATATCATATTTACATTCTCCATTCATCAGTTGAATACTTGCCTTTTGCCATTTTCATAGCTATTGTGAACACAGCTGAGCAAGTATCTGAGGAGTACAATGTAGAGTCTTTTGGGCATATGCCAAGGAGTGGAATAGCTGGTTCATATGGTTGATATAGTTTTAGTTTTTTGAGATTTCATCTAATCCCACCCAGAAGGGCTAAGACAAAGAAACAAATACTGGTGATGAGGTGGGGAAAAGGGAATCCTCATTAACTGTTGGAGGGATATATAACTGAGGTAGCCATGCTGTAAATCAGTATAGATAATTCTCAAAAAGCTAAAACTATGTATGTTTCTTGTGCTTTTTCTTTGGCTCTTTATCTGTTCATTTGTTTGTTTTGTGCATTCACTTTTTTAGATTTTCTAACCTCATGGGAAATAAATAGGTTTTGAAAGGTATTACCTTATAGGTGTGTGAATTTTCTTTTCACTTCTTTTTCTTAAAAATAGATTACCATATATTTTGATTATGCTTCCCCTTCCCCAGCTCATTCCAAATCCTCTCTACCTCCCCACCCAAACCAATTTGCTTCCTTTCTTGCTCTCTCATTAGAAAAAAAAAACAAGAATCTAAAATAAAAACAAACAAACCTGAATAGGACAAAATGAACAAAAGAACAGATAAAGAGCCAAAGAAAAAGCACAGGAAACATATATAGATTCAGAGAAACACACATTGGCAAGTACAGAAATCCCACAAAAACACAAAATTGGATAATATAATATATAAGCAAACAACTTGTAGGACAAGAAAACAGAAATGTCCAGATAAAGTATTATGAAACAAAGAAACCTCCAAAAATACCATTGAGTAATTTTGTGCTGATCATCTACCACTGGCATGGGGTCAGTGGTGTGTATATTCCATGGGACTCAGTGGGAGAGTATTAATTATTCATTTCATCATGATTACCAATTGGAGATAGCTTGTGGGACCCCATCAGGCCTAGATATGTGTAGGCCCTGTGCGTGCTGTGTAAAAGTAACACGAATCATAAAAGGTCTTATTAATTAAAAACCCGGAGCCAGACATTGGTGTAACTTCTGAAAGATCAGAGAGACAGAATAAGCCACAGCCAACCTCATCTTGTCAACTCCAGAGCTGATCTTGTTTCCTCAGACTGAAAGCCTCTGAGTCCTCGTCCAAATCAAAAGCCTAAAAGCTTGAAGGGCCTCTAGTTTCTGGTTCTCACACCTTATAAACTTTTCTGCTTCCTGCCATTACTTCCTGGGATTAAAGGCATGTGTCTTTTCCAAGCAAGACATAGATCTCATGTGTTGGGATTAAAGGGGTGTTCCACCACACCTGGCTCTGTTCCCAGTGTGGCCTTGATCTCACAGAGATCCAGATGGATCTCTGCCTTTCTCGTGATAGGATTAAAGGAGTGTATGCCACCACTGTCTAGCCTCTATGTCTAATCTAGTGGCTGTTCTGTTCTCTGACCACAGATAAGTTTTATTAGTTTACACAATATTTGGGGGGGGGCACAATATATCACTACAGTGCTGCCACATTCTCTGTGAGTTCATATATGAATCAGTCCTGCTGTGTTTGAAGGCCTTGCTTCCTTTGTGTGCTCCATTCCTTCTGGGTTTACAATTTTTCTGCCTCCTCTTCTGCGGGGTTCTCTGAGCCCCAAGGGGAGGGATGTAAAGAAGGCATCCTATTTAATCCCATGTGGGATTGAGTGTTCCAAGATCTCTCACTCTCTGCACATTGCCCAGTTATGGGCCTCCGTATTTATTCCCACCTGATGCAGTAAGAAACTTCTCTGATGATGGCTGAGCAAGTCACTAATCTATGAGTAGAGCAAAATGTCTTTAGGAATCATCTTGATACCTCATTTCTTTAGCAGAACAATAGTATTTAGTTTTCCCTTAGGTCTGCGGCCTATCTAGTCTCAGATTTTCTGTCACTTGAGCAGTGTCAAGGATGGATTCCATCTCATGGGGTAGAATGTTCTGAATTTCTTTGTTGTCTGTTGCCATTTTTCTCTGTTCATTTATGATTCTGTTAACTTTTTCTTTGTTGGATTGAAGGATTGTTGTTCTTGTTTATGTTCTCAAACAACCAGGTATTATATTTGTTGATTCTTTGTCTTGTTTTCTCTGTTTCTATTTTCTTAATTTGCTCTTACTTTTATTATTTCTTGCCTTGTACTGGGCTTTGGTTTGACTTTATTTTTTTCCAAATTCTTGAGTCGGATATCAACTAAGTCTTTTATTTATGCTCTTTCTGATTTTTTAGTGTAGGAACATAGAACTATAAATTTACTCTTTGGACAGTTTTAATGTGTCCCAGAGGTTCTTCTAGAGTGGATTTCCATTTTCATTTAGTTACGGGAATTTTAAAAAATGTTGATTTCATCTTTGAACCATTCATCTTTCATTAATATGGTGTTTAATCTCCTTGAGATTGTGTAATTATGAGTGATTTGTTTGCTTATGTATTATTGCATTATGGTAAGAAATGAAACATAGAATAATTTAAATGTTTATGAATTTGTTAATATTTATTTTGTTTCCCAATATGTGGTCTATTTTAGAGAAGCTTCTGTGTGCTACTGAGTTGAGTTTATAGTTTTGGCATTTGGTTAGACTATTCTACAGCAATCTATTAGGTCCATTTGATATATGATAACATTTAATTCTGATATCTCTCAGTTTCTTTTTTGTCCAAATGACCTGTATATTGGAAAAAGAGGGATATTAATATCACCAACTATCATTAAGTTGTAGTTTATTGGTGTCTTTACTTCCACTAATATGCTTTTAGTGAAATTGTGTGCCCCAGAATTTGGTGTATATATATTTAGTGTTGTAATGACTTCTTCTTTAATTATTCTCTAGATAAGAATGGTCTTTTTATTTCTTCTGATTTGTTTCAGTTGTAAGTCTAT
>LZPO01087258.1:26105-42051 GCA_001675575.1 Neotoma lepida | reverse complement strand
AGCAACACCTGCTTGCTTCCTGGTTCTATTTCCTTGTAATAATTTTCCCATCCTTTCACATTAAGGCTGTGCCTATCTTTAAAGCTATTTTATGTAGACATAGATACATTCAGTTTCTTTATTTTTAACTTTTTTTTAATTAATGTAATTTAATAGGGAAAATTGCATCATTTCCCCAATCTTCTTCCTCACTCTTAAATTCATAACCTCTATTTCTTTCATTGTTGGCACATGTACACACACACATACACACACACACACACACATACACGCACAAACACACACAGAGAATATTATCCTAAATGTATAAATACAACTTGTTTAGTCAAGTAATCATGTTTTCTAGTGTTCACTGTAGGACTGATTTGGTGGACATGAATTCTCTTAGCCTGTTTATATCATGGAAAGTTTAATATCTCCAACAATGGAAGACAGTTATAATGGTTACAGTAGTATAAGTTGGCATTCATGGTCAAGTAGAGCTTGAAGTACATTGCTCTGTGTTCTCCTTGTTTTTAAAGTTTCCATTGAGAAATCAGCTGTTATTCAGATAGGTTTTCCTGTATTTGCGACTTGTTTTTCATATTGCAGCTTTTAGTATTCTTTCTTTTTTCTCTATATTTAGTATTTAACTGCAGTGTTCTATGGAGAGTTTCTTTGCAGTTCCTGATTATTTGGTCTTCTGTATGGTCTTTGTATTTGTATGGGTATGTCTTTCTTTAATGTGGAGGTATTTTCTTCTATGATCTTGTTGAAGATATAGTATGTGCCATTGACTTAGGATGTTTCTTCATCTATGTCTATAATTTGAAGATTTGATTTTTTCTTGGAATACAATGATTTCTGCATGTTCTCTTTGTGCATGTAATTTTTTCATAATCTTGTATTTTATGCCTTAATTGTTCAACTTTATCTTAGACCCCGATATTCTACTTTATACTAGATTCATTCTGTATTTTAGTCTTTTCCCTGAAATTTGTAATTGTGTTATTGAGATTTTAATTTTGTTTTCATTTCAGATTGAGTTTTCTTTGATATTTTTATTTCTTTGATAAATTCAGGGATTTTTTTTAATCTCACATTGTCTTCTTCATTTCATTTAGCTATATGTCTGGATTTGGGGAGAATACTTGATTCATTGATTGGAATGTCTTTAAGCTTAATGAGTTGCTTGTCATGTCTTCTTAAAACTTCTTGGATTCTTTAATGAAGTTCATGATTGTTCTTATAAGTTTTGTGTCCTAGTGTTCATCTAGAATTTTTATTGGATAATATTTCTATAAGACTGGTGGTCTTATACGTAAAGTGTGGTGGCCTTTCATGTTGCTTATGTTTTTGCAATAAGACCTAAACATGTGTATTTCTTTCACTGGTTGTGTATCTCATGTGTTTCTAGGCTGCCTCAAAATCTTATTTTTGTTTTTATTGTTCTCCATGCTTGGGTGGTTTCAGAAAAGGTATGAGGAGTTGGTATGTTCATCCTTTAGAAACTCAGTGTTGACTTTTCTTTGGATAAAGGGAGTTGATCCCAAATCACTGGCAAGTAATAAAGCATGAAAATAGAAAAGAAGTGTATTGTGTAAGCTGTGCTAATGGAGGCATTTCTGGGATCATGAGAGTAGCATGAGTGGTCTTGATTCTTGAGCACTCACCAGATGAGGAAAGTGTACAGGCTATGCAGCCAAAGCCTAGTTTTTCTAGACGTTTTATAACCTAAGTTCTCCTATTTAGGTCTATGCTCTATTTCAAATTAATTTTCTATGAAGTTAAACTTTTCCCCAAATTGAAACAATTTTCTCTGTACAATTTCTTTAACAGATTATTGTTTACCTATCAAATTCCTTAGCACTTAAATTCATACAATATGGATGAGTTGATTTGTATACTCTGTATTTTATTTTACTCACTTAAATAGTATGCTAGAAGCATACTTCCTTAATTATAATTTAAAGCAATTTTTGAAAGAAGGTAGCATCTTTAAACTTAGTTACTTTAAAAATTGTTTTGTTAAAAGAGAAGTCTCTATAGAAAAAACTCAAATGGCTGAGAAACACTTAAAGAAATGTTCAACATCATTAGCCATCAGGGAAAAGAAAATTACAATTGCTTTGAGATTCCATCTTGCACATGTCAGAATGGCTAAGATAAATAATACAAGGGACAGTTCATGCTGGTGATCATATGGGGTAAGGGGAACACTCCTCCATTGCTGGTAGGAGTATAAACTTTTTTGGCCACTATGAAAATCAGTGTAGAGATTTCTCAAAGGCAGAAAACAGATCTACCTCAAGATCCAGCTGTACCACTTGTCTTAGTTAGGGGTTCTACTGCTGTGAAGAGATACCATGACCACAGGAGAAAACATTTAATTGTGGTGGCTTACAATTTTAGACATTTAGTCCATTATTATCATTGTAGGACATGACAGCATGCAGGCAGACATGGTGCTAGAGAAGGAGCTGAGAGTTCTACATCTTCATCTGTGGGCAATAGGAAGTGAACTCTGTCACTGTGTATAGCTTGAGCATATGAGACCTCAAAGCCCACCCCCACAGTGTCACACTTCTTCCAACAAGGCCATATCTACTCCAAAAAAAGCCACACCTCCTAATAGTCCACTCCCTATGGGGGATCATTTTCTTTCAAACCACCACACCTCTCTTGCTCATATACCCAAAGGAAACCTATATACCACAAGAACACTTGCTCAACCAGCTTCATTGCTATTGTGTTCATAACATCCAGAAATTGGAAAGAATCTAGATGTCCCTCAACAGAAGAATGGAAATATAAAATGTGGTACATTTATACAATAGAGTATTACTCAGCACTTAAAAAATGATATCATGAAATTTGCAGGCAAATGGATAGAACAAGAAAAAAATCCAAAGTGAGATAACACAGACTAGAAAGATAAATATAATATGTATTCATGTATATCTGGATATTAGCTGTTAAATAAATAATAATGAAGCTATAATCTGTAGACCCAGAGAGTTAAGCATAGAGGAAGGAAATGAGGGAATACGGGTTTCCCTGGGAGGTAAAAATAGAATAGATTTAGGTACTAGAACAGGAGTATTAGGTGGGAAGGTGGAGAGGGAATGGGATTGAGGGAGGTAATGAAGGGAGAGACAGCTAGAATTGAAAGGCATTTGAGTGTTGGTATGAAAACCCAGTTCAGTGGAATTTTCTACAATATATGAAAGTGATCTTAATGAAGTCTCCAAATAATTAGGATTATAGAACCTCAGCTGGCCATCTCTTGTTACCAAATGACATTTCCAGTACTGGGATTGGGTTTCATCCAATTGAGTTGTTGGCTGAAAGGTACCATGGATATCTCCAAACAACTCAGGTTGTTGTCAAGACAAGAGTTTGTTCTCCACAAACTGACAGTATGGCCCCTCTACACAGAGGCTTTTCTCTGTCCCACCTCATTTCACAGTCACTTCCCAAATTATCACTCAGAGGATTATATTAGTTATAAATGCTTGGCTGATGGCTCAGGCTTTTTACTAGATAGCTCTTACTTTTAATTAACCTATATTTCTTATTTATGCTTTGCCACATAGTTCATGGTTTGTTACCTGATTTTATATATGCTGGCATCTCCCTGACTCTGGCCTTCCTCTTCTCAGAATTCTCCTAGTCTGGCTATTGGGCTCAACCTCTTTCTGCCCAGCTATCAGCCAATAAGCTTTATTATTAACAATGTGCATTATCCACAATATTTCTCTCTTTTTGTCAAATTAAAAAGGAAGATTTAACTTTAATATAGTAAAATAATACACAACAAAAACAGTTATCAAGTAAGAATTATAGTTAAAATATCCAGTCTATTTGTATTTTGAAAAATTAGAGAAAAATGTTCTATCATCTATCCTATCTTTGTGAGTATAAAGTTTCATATCTAATTTGTCTTTTATCATAACTAAGGAAAACTGTAACTATAACTATCTGGTTTTCAACTCCATCAAAGACCCCAGAAGGATCTAATATTACCTGAGCAAACATGAAGTGCATTGCAAGCAAGTTCCAAAACTCTAGAAATGACAGAGACATCTGGCTGCCTGGAGAGTCACTCAAAGTTCTTCTGTAACATTGGGGTATCCATTTTCAGCCTACAGTCCTAGATTATCTGGCAGACTTTTCAGTGAAGCAGGAAATTTGAAGGACTGTTCTTCCTTATATTGGCAAAGCTCATCAGTCTCTTTCCTCTGTGTCCTGCAAAATGTCCAGCAGTTTTTTTCTGTGAAGCAGGAACACTGAAGGACCATCCCACCTTGTGTTGGCAAAGGTCAGTGGTCACTTTTCTATGGGTCCTGCATGTCCAGTTTATACAACATACTGTCAAGCAGTTCAGGCAAGAGAAGTTTCTTGCCCAAATAGCTAGCCTTGCCACCTTGAAAGCAAACTCCATAAGGAGTTTATTTGATGCCCATCATCCTCTTTGAAGTAATTGGTGCTGGCCAAGAACAGATGTGTCTCACTTTTGAGATAAGTTTTTAAAACAATTTAAATGCTATATTCTGTCAGTCTTTGAAGTGTTTAAAGATTACCTATCTAATTGAAATATATCCTTGTATACTTAAGAAAATTAACTAATATGGCTATAAATTTAACTATTATAGATGACTATTAATCTGTATTTTTAAATTATAGATTACATTTTTAAATGAGCTCCATAAACATAATACCTTAAACAAGAGTAGAAATATACATACAGTATAACAAAATTGACCTTAAATTTGTATCAATGAACTAAAATCCATATCAATGTAAAATATTTTGAGATTAACATTTGTTTTTTGGATGAAAGTAGATTCAATAAACTGTGCATTTTTTCATAATAATCTACACTTTTCTTCATCATTTTCTCTTTAGAAAGAGATTGACTATGACCATTAACAATTTATAACCACTCTTCACTAAATGAAAACAAACATTCATAAATGATATATTGGGAATTTGGGCAAAGTTCTCTAGATTACTTCCTGCTGATTGGGGGCACTGGTAATCTTATGGGGACCCTGAGAAAATTTTGAATTATGGTCAAGTCCTGAATGAGTTATTTTGTACAGCTAGTCCTTCTCACCCAGCAGCCTTGAAGCTGTTTGGGATGCAGAACTCAGAGGAAACAGTAACAGAGGTGTATTGAAATGTTGGATCATTTGGGCCATTCATTTTTATTGGTGTTTGGTCCTCTTCTTCTGAAAATATATAAACTTTTAAAAATAGTATGTATATATTATTATATATTGTATATTGTGTATATTGTATTAATATAAATATAAGCTGTGTATTGTATACAAGCCATCCAAAGATAATTTTTTGTTTTATGTTTGAGCAGGTAAAATACACAACATGTGTTTTGTAGTTACTTTAGGCTTATTTTCCCATGTCTGTAGTCAGGATTTTCAGGGGGTCTTCCTCAATCAAATCTGATCTTTATTAACCCAGAATGAACCCATAGCCTTTCATTTTCTGTAGAAATAAAAGCAGAAGCTCATTCCCAAAGCAACACATGTCCAGACTAAAATTATGAAGTCAAGATATTTTCAAAATATATAGGTTCGTTTAACCTAGCAGTCCCCACAATCAAATGGTCTCTCAGAAGCTAGCTCATTAACAGTCAAAAAATCCAAAGAAAACACAATAACATAGGTAATTCTGACTCTCTGTGTATTTTCCACTCTCATGTGGCTCATTAACTTTTACTTTACTCCCCTTTCTAAGGACTTTATTTCATTATTTTATATCTATATTTTTAATTTAAAGCTATATATATATTTTCTCATTTCTCTCTCAAGCCTATGCACATTTTTTAAACACACTGTAACCCATTCAGAGATTTTCTATATCTGAATCTGTCTTTACTGTGTATCTGTAATCCTTTTTGTCTGTATGAGCAAAAGCTAAATATGCCATGCAGTGAGTGCTTATACCAGGCTCATGTGAAACTCCTGGAACCTGCCATGCTGTAGCTCAAGACTGCATGCTATGGCATCTCTGTAACAGCCCACATGAGAAACACAAATAAGAAGCTGGTTTTGGCTCCATTTATGTGTTCTAGAACCCCCTTTTTTAAGCTTTCTCAGGCTTTATGTGGATGTACAGGTGACACCCTGGAGGGCCATATATAAATGGAAGCTTATCTCTTTTTTCTTTTTTTTTTCCACAATAACTTCCCAAATTATCACACAGGATTATATTAATTATAAAATGTTTGGGTAATGGCTCAGGCTTATTACTAGCTAGCTCTTACATTTAAATTAATCCATATTTTTTATCTGTGCTTTGTCACATAGTTTGTGGCTTGATACCTCATTTTCTACATGTCTTGCTTCCTCTGTGGCTAGCTGGCATCTCCCTGACTCTGCCCTTCTTCTTCCCAGAATTCTCCTAGTCTGGGTCTTATGCTCAATCTCTTCTTGCTCAGCTATCAGCCAATCAGTTTTACTATTAACAATGAGCATAATCCACAGCAGGTCCCAGTGCTGAAGACTACACCCACACAACTCATTGAATGGGGAGAGGTCGAGCTGGTGCCTACATAGAACTGTGACCCCAATGTTTTTATGTTTTTGAAAAGGTACTCTGTAGGTTACCAAAAGAGATACATAAACACCAACCCAAACAAAGAACCTTTCATCTATAATCTGTCATCCCTATGAATTATGCTAGGGTAATGGTGGCACAAACTTTGTGGGAGTAGCCAATCAATGGCTGATTTGACATAAGGCCCACTCCGTGAGATGGAACCTATACCTGACACTGCTTGAATGACCAAGAACCAGAGACTAGATAGACCAAAGACCTAGGGTAAAACCAAACACTATTGTTCTTTTTAAAAAAGTAACAATAAGATGATTCTTAATGATAATCTCTAAACTCACAGATCAGTGCCTTATTCAGCCATCATCAGTGAGGCTTCTTCCTGCAACAGACGGGAACAAATACGGAGACCCATAGCCAGACATTTCAGAGAGAGAGAGAGAGAGAGAGAGAGAGAGAGAGAGAAAGAAAGAGAGACAGACAGACAGACAGACAGAGAAGCAGACAGACCTTGGAACACATAGCTCTAAATGGATGGGATATCTCCATCAAATCTCTCCCATCAAAGCTAAGAGAACCTCATGCAAGAGGAAGTAGAAGGAATGAGGGAGGCAGAGGAGGCAAAGGACAACAGGAGAACAAGGCCCTCTAAAACAACTGAGCAAATCTCATATTAATTCAAAGAGATTGAAGCAGCAAGCACAAGGCCTACATGGGTCTGGACCAGGTCCCCTGCATATATACTATAGCTTTCAGTTTAGTACTTTTATTATTATTATTATTATTATTATTATTATTATTATTATTATTATTATTTATTTACATACCAACCACAGATTCCCCTTTCTTCCCTCATTCCACCCCTCTGCCTTCCCCTCTAACCCATCCCCCATTCTCACCTCCTCCAAGGCAAGGTCTCCCATTGGGAGTCAGCAGAGCCTGGTACATTCAGTTGAGGCAGGACCAAGCCCCACCTCCCTGCACCAAGGCTATGCAAATTGTCCCACCATAGGCACTGGGCTCCAAAAGGCCCGCTCATGCACCAGGGACGGGTCCTTTTCCCAATGCCTGTCTGGGGCCCCCTAAACAGTTCAAGCTAAGCAACTGTCTCACCTATCCAGAGGACATAGTCCCATACCATGGGGGCTCCTCAGCTATTGGTCCACAGTTCACACGTTTCTACTAGTTTGGCTGGCCATCTCTGTACATTTTTGCATCATTATCTTTGAGCTTGGCAGTGGTGGCACACACCTTTAGTCCCAGTACTCAGGAGTCAGAGGCAGGCAGAGCTAGCTCTCTGTGAGTTCGAGGCCATCCTGGTCTACAGAGTGAGTTCTAAGTACTTTTTTAAAGAGCAAAGTTGCATACATTTTATGCAATTTATTCATTCTTTCACAACTTTGTACACATATATGTCTTTAAAATTTTTTACTTGAATAAATCTATTGTAATCATAAAAATATTTCAAGAATGATTGTTCTGAAAGAAGTGACAGCCTCATTGTAATTGTAAGAAGCATCATCAAAGGTAAGCATTTGAAAATGAAAATAACCTTGTAAAATCAATTCATGTTAAATACCAAAATAGTCAAAATGCAGCAATATTTACATGAGTATTGTGTTTATAGAACACATCTGTGGTGATAATTTATCTGTGTTTCCTAATAAAATTTATCTGAGGGTCAGAGGAAAAATGGGGCCGCCAGCCACCAGTAGTAAACAATAGCCATGCAAGTTAGCACACGCCCTTAATCCATTTGGTTCTCTGTGACTCCAAGGTCACATGGGGAACTAGCAGTAGGAGGTGGTGGCACACGCCTTTAATCCCAGCATCAACCTTAGAGTTCTGAAGATCCATGCAGACAAGACAGGAAGTGATGTAGCTTGGGAGAAAAAAGCCAGGTTAGACCGGAAGGCTCTCTCTTTGCTCTGCTTCACTCCTGGGAAGTAGAGGCAGCGTTGGTGAGTGGTGGCTTGCTCCTAATTCCTCTGATCTCTGTCAGATTTTCACCCTTATTTCTTGTTCCGCGTGTTTATTAATAAGACTGGTTAGAAGTTCTTCTTACACACATCCATTTCTTCCTTATTGTAAGTTTGCAAAAAACCTTGGAATAATGAAAATGTTGAGTGCTACAATCCCACCATTTCAGGAGGCTGCACTGAAAATGAGTCCTTCCACATAGAGACCTAATTGGTTCTGGATCTGACTCATATTTATATAAACCACAAAATACCATAATCAAATAACAAACTCAAAAGAAATATAATTGTTTACCTTTCAACTGCTGCTGTTTATTGTGTACAATACACCATAAGTAATCATAGGTGTTTTCACAAACTGACTGTTCTCACTCTGTGAAATGTCAGACATAAATACATCTGAGCATGTTACTCTTCTAGGAAGTAAAAGCCAGCATTTCCTATTTAAACATTTTTATTTCTGTGTTAAAGACAGAACTCCTAGAGGCCAAATAAGGAAAACAGACCAAAATCAAAACATTATTAAATCATAAAGCACAGTATTTAGATTAAGTCAAACAATATAACCCACTTTATTATCATCAATCATCACATCTCTAGCAAGATCAATTTTTTTTTCAAGTGTCAAGTTCTAAACAATTAACAACCGATTCTGTAAAATAGAATTAAAAACTATGACCAAAGAAGACAAACTTTAACAAGTTATCAAAATGAATGGTCTTTTGTTCAAAGGCATAACATTTCTGTCAGTAGTAACCATATGGAGGTCGAGGGTTGTGACCATATTGTCCATATTGTTGATAGTAAGGCTCTTGAGCAGTTACTCAGTTGTGAGTAACTGCTACCCCATGAATGCCCATGCCACTGATTTGATCGATTGTCACTTGGCCGTCCTTGTCTGTTATCCCTACCTCTGAACTGTCTGTTATCTTGCAGCCAGTTGCCTCTATTTGTTTGGTTACCACTGGCTCTGCTATTCCATTCCTCAAATATTGGAGGGGATTCAGGAGGATATTTCAAGTATTCCTGGTACTCTTTGTCATCTTGTGTGAATCTGCTTTCAAACATCTCTTCAAAATTTGGAATCACTTCAGAAGTATCACTCATCTTGAAATTCTGTACAACTTTTAAGATCCTTCTATAGGCATTCCTGGAGGGACCTCGGATGTCCACACAGCAGTACTCCACACAACTCTCCAAGGTAACCAACTCAGTTTAGTACTTTTATGGGACTCCTGAATGTGTTAACAAGTGGTCCTCTAAGTCTTGTGCTTTCTCTTAGGGCTCTTTTCCTCCTATTGGTTTGTCTTGCCCAACATCAATACAATGGCTTTTATATTATCTTTTATTTAATTTTGTTAAAATAAATAAAATTTTTGTTAATACAGATCTTTTTTATTTTTGCATTTTTTAGAATATTTTGGCTGATTTATGCATGAAGATGTATTGAAATTTTCCTTGAAAATACTGACATAAAATCAACATAATAAAATTCTCCACTGAGAGTACAGTTTAGTGTATTTTAGCACATTCATGAAGTTGTAAAACATAATTAATATGCAACACAATGACTTTTATGCAATACAAATTATAATATTTTAATTACAATAAAAATTATATACTAATTAACAGTTACTTTCAGTTCACCCTGCTCATCACCTTGACAAACACTTACCCATTTTGTGTCCATATAATTTTACACAAAAAGAATATTCCCATTAATGGCCTTATAAAATATGAAGCTTTTTGCATCTGCAATATTTAAGGTGTCAAAAACTTAGAAATAAAAGACAGCTTTTATATAAATAGTAGGAAGGAAACTGGATAGAGAATCTACATGGAGAAAATTGGACTTTGATGTGTATTTTTCAATATCAATTCAAACTGGACTGGTGACCTTAATATAAAACATTAAATACAGAAAGCAAAGAAAAACACAGGAGAGTACTTCAAGATGTTGATAGACATAGGAATTTTCTGGATATGATTTTGATACTACAGGAATTAGTTCCAGGAATTGAAAAACAGAATTGCATGGTATCCAAAATTCCTTCTGGACAGCAAAACAAACCATCATCAGAGTGAAGAGACAACCTGCAGAATGAGAGAAAATCTTTGCCAGTTAGACTTCAAATGGAGCTTGCAATCTAGAGTACAAAATGAACCACAAAAATTAAACACAAAATGCCCACAAAACTGTCTGTTAATAGATGCAATAATAAAATGAACAGAATTCTCAGAAGAAACAGAAATGGCCAGAACAAATACTTTAGAAAGTATCCAACATCTTTATCCACCAAGAAGATGCAAATTAAAACTATTTTGAGATTCTATATCACTTCTTTCAGAATGGCTATCATCAAGAAAGTAAATGACAACATTTGACGGCATGGATGGGGGAAAGAAGCAGACTTATTCACTCTGGTGTTCCTGTGTATTAGTGAAGCAAATATTGAAACAAACTAAAATAGAAGTACCATATGACCCATATATACTACTCCTGGATAAATACCAAAGGACTATAAGCCTTATGACAGAGATACCTATACAGTCATGTTTATTGTTGCAGCATTCATAATAGCTAAAAAATGCATTAAGTAAATAGACAAAGAAAATGCAATATATGTGTAATATATATAATATACAATGGGAAATGGATGAACATGGAAATTATCATATTCAGTGATATGATAATTATCTAATTATCTAATTATCTAAGTCCAGAAAAACAAATATCTCATATTTTCTGTTATGTGCATATTTCAGATTTCTAGTTTCAAATATGTACATATATACGTGTGTGTGTGTGTGTGTGTGTGTGTGTGTGAGTGTTTCATGTCATAAAAGTAGAAAGAGGACCAGCTATGAGGGAGTAAACTGATGTCTTAAGACAAAAGGAATAGGAGAAAGCAATATATAAAACATGCAACATGAAAACAAGAGTGCAGTATAACAGAAGGGAGA
Source organism: Neotoma lepida (assembly GCA_001675575.1). Taxonomy (NCBI): domain Eukaryota; kingdom Metazoa; phylum Chordata; class Mammalia; order Rodentia; family Cricetidae; genus Neotoma; species Neotoma lepida. The sequence continues at coordinate 30,550 of LZPO01087258.1, read as the reverse complement.
ATGATACACCAGAAACATGAAAATTTCTACAGAAAGCCATTATTAATTTGCCTACTTATTAAAAATGTAAACTAACATAATACTTAAAATACAAAAATAAAAATATTAAATATTACTGCTATTTCACCCGGGATATGTGAATTATAAGAGTAGATTCTTTGCAATATTTAAGTAGCTATATAATGATTAACTTCATATATATATATATGGTTAATTTAATATATACATAATACTTTTCTTCATTGGCTTACTTTCTCTGCATAAGTAGATGAAACTTTGATTATTAAGTAGAAGTTCAAGTGCACTTTTATGTTTCTTTATAAACTTTTCCTGTTGTCTAAGAAAAAAGTAACATCACACCAATAAGCAAATTACAGTAGATATATATATTTTTAATTTCAAGCAATATAACCCTGCAACATAATATCTGACCTAAATTAATGTACATGTACATAATAATTAAAGAATGTCTTGAAATACATACATGTGTTTATATTTTTGTAACTAGTTAAGTCTTTTTTTCTGTAGAGAATATCCTATTTTTGACCAGTTTTGTAGTTACATATAAAGAGATATAAGCAATTAGATCCAAATATCCTTATATTTGCATTTGTTTTACAAATTCATATTTTCATCTGGTATTATATTTATTTTGTTTAAGGAACTTAAATTTATTTATTTATTTATTTATTTATTTATTTATTCTGAGACCAACACTCACTATGTAGCTATGTCTGGCCTGGAACTCCATATATAGACCAAGAGGGGCTTGAACTTATAGATCAGCCTGTCCCTGCAGTGTGAGTTCTAAGTTTAAATTCCTATGCTACAACAACCAGACAAAGGAAGTTTCTGATCCTGAATTGTTTCATGTTTTGTACATCTGAAAGGTGTCTCACTTTAATCTTTGTTTGGCTATAATATCATTATATTAGGAATTTTATTTAGTAGTATTTTATTTTACTACTTTAAATGTGTTCTTCACTGTATTTCATTTGTAGCATTTCTAATATATGCCATTCTTAATTTTTTCTTGACACAGAGTGTAATTTAAATATTTGTGTTCCATCTAAAATCTTTAGGAGGTAGGGTACTTATGATGTGGTGATCAACCTACAAACTTCATTGGGAATCTTATTTTGCAACCAGAATAGACTAAAACACATGTGTTTTCCCCACTCACAAGCTGCTTATCCATTCATTTTCCAGAAAATAAAAAACAACTTAATTTTGTTCTTTGTGTCTAGGTAACACTCCATTTTGCACATATACTGCATTTTCTTTATAAACCATCCATTTACAAATGATGCTAAAAGGCTAATTTCATAACATCTTTTTAGAATAGTGTTGTAATGAGCATGGATACTGAAGTATCTCTATGACATGCTTACTTAATTCCCCTTGTGGAGAGATCCAGGAGTATCAGAGCTAGATTAAATGGAATTCTCCTTTTAGTTTTTTAGGAATCCTCAAACTCATTTCTAAACTGCTTATTAGTTTATAAAATTCATTTCTTAATTGGATTACAATTAGTAGCTTGCTATCGGAGACCTCAAAGAGCTAGTTATCATCTGTGGTTACACAATAACACAGCAAAAACTACCAATAAGCAAGCTCTCAACAGACACTTCATCTGCCAGTGCCTTTGTCTTGGATTTATAACCTCTAGCACTGAGAAAAATTTCTGTTTTTTATTAGAAATCATGAATATAATCTATTCTCACAGGAGCCACAATGGACTAAGATACATACCCGTTTTTAAGTATAGCTTTTTAAAAATGTCCATCACTGTTTTCAAAAATTGATTTCTATTAAATCTTTGAGATTTCCATACAATGTATTTTGATCATATTCACCCCCTCCTACCACTCTTTCCATATCTACCTTCTTTACCCTCACCACCCCATCAATCAACTTTGAGTTTTCTTCTTCCTTTTCCATCAAATCTAGTTTACATTGCCCTACTATTCTTAGAAATGGGATTTACTCTGGAGTGTGGTTGACCTTCTTGGTGTGATCACCATTAAAGAAAACTGACTCTGCCTCTTATAGCTGCTATCAAATGCCAATAGTTACACAGCTGCTGGTGAGGTTCAGTGTCTATCCAATCCTCTCCATTCTAACATTTTTTTCTTACTTGAAGGTCTTGTACATGCTGTCACAAATGATGTGAGTTCATATTTGCATCTGCCTTGTTGTTTCCTGAGAACATTGTTTGCTTAAAATTATACAGCATCTACCTCTCTTACAAATTTTCATCCCTACTTTCATGAAGATCCATGAGCTTTAAGGGGGAGTGGTGTGACATATACATTCCATTTACATCTGTGCATGCCACAGTCACTTACTTTTCTACACATTGACTAGTTGAGGGTCTCTGTGTTAATTGGTATTTGTTGCAAGGAGAGGCTATTCTGGTGATGTTTGAGAGACAGGCTGATCTATAGGCATAGCAATAAGACATCAGGTGTCATTTTACTACTATGTCCACTTAGCAAAACATTAGTATATGTTTCTCTCATACAATATATGAACTATCAAGACATGCGTTCCTGGTCCCAAAATAGTGTCAGGTATGGTGTCCATTATTTTATGGAGAAAGACTTAGACCCATTAAGAAAGTGATTGTTTGCTCTTAAAACATTTTTTACCCTATTGCCAAGTGGATATATCTTGTCATATCAGTCATAATTGTATCTTGCAGAGATTACAGCTTGGTTAAGACAGATGATTACTTTTCTACTCTTATTGCATGCATAGCACCTTTCAGAAATTCTGAAGCTATGCAGTAGTGATGAAGCTTCTAGGTCATTACTAGGTTTCTTTATATTCTGTTACTTAAGTATGTAGTGTATTTAGCAATAAGGTATTATTTGTCAAGTTCTAAAGAGTAACCAAGGATATTGGCAATAGCCTGAAATTCTTGGGGTCTATGTGTTCCTATTGAACAACAAGTTAAAAAGATGTAGCCCATTCCTGGTATTAGATTTTGTTTGCTAGAATGTTGTGTCTAGTTGGGATACTGCCCTCTCATTGTAGGATAACCCCATTAAATCTCTTCTTATATATGTATGTGTGCATTGTATATATGTCTGTGTATATGATGTTTTAGGGTGCTTTGACAAGTGTAGGTTTTGATGAGGTTTTTTCAAAAGCTTCAGTGTTAGTTATCACTCCACATTTTCCCTACCTTTTCTAGCACCTCAATCACAATTTAACAATTGTTGTTTCATTACTAAACTTTGTGCCTCCCCTCCCTAACCACCCCACAATGCCCCTTACTATTTTCCTGACATCTATGGGTATTTCAAATAAAACACATATGTGGAGATTCAAATTTAAATACACAAATGAGAGAGCATGTAATATGCATCTATTTGCTATTCTATCAGAATGATTATTTCCAGATATATCAATTTTACCTATTAATTCCATAATTTCATTTTTCTTAACATCTGAACACTATTTCATTGTTCAAATCTGTCACATTATCATTCATTCATCAATGGATGGACATCTAGGCTATTTCCAATTTTCTGGATATTGTGAGTAGAGTAGCAATGAACATTGATAAACAAATATCTCTGTTGTAGCATATAGAGCCTTTTTGTTATTTGCCAAACAGCGGTATATCTGAATCAGGTATAAATCTATTTTTGTCCTAGTTAGCTTTATACTTCTATGAAAAAATGCTATGACCCAAAACAACTTGAGGACAGATTTTATTTTACCTTAAAGTTTATAGTCCAACATTCAGGGAAATCAGGTCAAGAACTCAAGGCAGGAACTTGGAGGAAGAAACTGAAGAAGAGATCATGGAGTAATGCTCCTTACTGAATTGTTCTTAATTGCTGTCCCAGCTTGTTTTTTTTTTTTAAATACAGCCAAGGCCTATCTGCCCAAGGGTGACACCAACAACAGTGGGTTGAACCTTTTTACATCAATCAGTAATCATGAAAACTTGCCAGATTTGCCTACAGACCAATCTTATGGAAGCATTTTCTCAACTAAGATTCTCTTTTCCCAAGTGACTCTACCTTGTGTTAAGTTGACAAAAAACTAACCAGCACATTATTTAGTTGATTGGCCCAGCACATTGTGGGCAGTGTCTTCATAGAGTGCCACCATTGAGCTATTTTCACTTCTGGATTTGGGTTTTGTTTTGATTTGATTGTGACTGTACCCTGTTTCTCCCTTCTTGGAATAAGGAAGTCCTTAAATTGTTTCTGATTTTACAGAAGACCATAGTTGAGGGATTTTATACTTTTAAATAAAGTATGAACTTGTTAATCATTGGAATCTTGCATGTAATAATAGTCTATTATAAAATATGTCATGATTCATACAATTAAATAGCCAATAATGCAAAACAAGAGAAAAACACAAATAATCTGTTTTTATTTTTTAATATTTTATATTTTTGCACATAATATAAATGTTTTATT
>LZPO01087257.1:229896-241444 GCA_001675575.1 Neotoma lepida | reverse complement strand
TGATCTGGGCTTTCTAGTTTGTTTTTCCAACCACTAGTGGAGTTAGACTGAGAAAAAAAATAGAAATGGAAAGGACACTCCCATCATGCACAAAGTCCAGTAAGGTGACTGAAAAACGGTGTATGGCTGGGTTATGGTGGATGTCAGTGTTAGTGTTGGGGGATGGCTCTCTCTGAGCATCCATGCTCAGTGANCTCACTTTCTGCCTTTCACATCCCAGCACCATTTTTTTTTTCAGAGACATGCACATCACCCTCTGCCTACTGGGTCTCAGCCATTCTCTGGCCTGCTCCTGTTACTTGTAGGAATGTGGCCGCCAGGGCAGCAGCCAGCAGGACTTTTAAAAACCACTGCAAACTTTCATGCTAACTTGTACTTGGAGGAACTTCCAGAGAAAGGGTTATAAATAAAATGCACACATCAATCTGGTCTTCGCTACAGGAATGCAATTCCACNCCGTGGTTACAGATAAAACATGTCTTGCCGTGCACAGTGAGCTCTTTGCCTCGCTTGCATTTTATTTCCTATCACAATCTAAGTTATGGCAGATGAAGCTGCTCATAAGGTGTGGGCTTAGGCAACCCCATGGTAATCCACACTCACACACTGGTGTGCTTTTGAAGGCCCAACTTTTGCTATCTTTGATACTCTAGAGAGCAGAGACATTTTGCAGAAATCTCAAGGAAGGGTTGAATCTGGGTCGATTCTGCAGCTTCGTTCAGCTTTTTGCGACCAATGACTGAATCTTGGAATGCTTTGTGACTGAAAATGTCTGATAGAACAAGTCATGTGAAGAGCATATATTAGGGGTCTAGGGAGATGGCTCAGCTGGTAAAGTGCTTGCTACAAAAGCATGAGGACCTGAGTTCAGATCCCCGGCACCCATAAAAATTGCTGCATATGGCAGCATGTGTTTGTAGTCCTGGTGATGAGGAGGTGGAAAAGACATATTCCTGTAATTACTGTCCAGCAAATCAGCGAGCTTTAGATTCATTGAGAAACCCAGTTTCCAAAAATATTGTAGCTGAGGCTAAAAAGACACACAATGTTGACCTTCACTTTCTCTCTCTCTCTCTCTCTCTCTCTCTCTCTCTCACACACACACACACACACACACACACACACACACACACCCCTACACCCCGACTAGCACATACAGAGGGTGTGTTAATGCTAGTTTGAATGAGCCTTACTACTGCTTCTGGAGGTGGCTCTGAAGGCCATTGGCGTTCACAGACAGAGTGTGGTCCTCACCAGCTACTCAAAATGCAGATCTTTTATTAGAATTTTGTGCTGAGTTCTAATTTCCTGTGCAGAGCCAACGCGAATCCAGCACTGCTGCTTCCCTTTCACATACAGGACCTCAGAGGGTAGTAGCCATTTTCTGAAGCCCATGGCTGGCAGAAAACAGGGCAAAACCTTCAGCATTGGCATGTCCAGAGCCCTGGGTACTTTCTTAACCACTTGGCAACTTTACCTGCTGAGGCATCTCACCAGCCCTCAATTTTATTTTAAAATAAAATTGGGTTTGAATATGTTGAGGACACTTGAATTATCATTTTAAAAGCCTGTAAGATAAAACTGTGTTATGATATTAAGAAATTCTTTGAGTTCATCTCTCACCATCTTCACATTTATTTTTCTTACATTTATAGTTTTCTCTTCTTTTAAAAAGTCAACAGATTTTTAAAAATCTTTTCTTTGAAGAGGGCTTTTAAAAGTAGATGTTTTAAGTTTTGTGGTAGCATTTCAAAAGTAGTCTATGTAGACTTTAAAGAATTATTAACAATTCAGAAATGAAAGAGTTAAAANTCATAGTTTCTTTCTCCCCACCCCTTGGTTTCCATTGCTTTGGACACTATGCTGACNAAAGGCCTGAGGGAAACATTTGGATTGCAGTTTCAGGGGGCCTTGTTCTCTGGTCACTGTGAGCCACGTGATTGGCTGGACATCATGGTGGCTGGAGTGTGTGGTGCAGGTTGGCCTTCACTTCTAAGAGTCTGGAGTCAGATAGGAGGAGCTGCTGAAGTTAGGCCTTTCTCCTTCCTCTGCTTCTCTGCTCTAAGCCTGCAGCCTATGGAGTGGTGTTTCTCACAACCAGAGTAGACTTCTCCCCCTAGTTAATACCCTCAGGACAGGTGCTCACACACATGCCCAGAGGTGTGTCCCCCTAGTTAACACCTTCAGGAAAGGCACTCATGGAAGTGTCCAGAGGTGTGTCCCATCAGTCTCTTAAGATATTCTAAATCCAGCCATGGTGAGGATCAACATTACCCATCTCTCCCTTCCCTGGTGGCAACCGCTGTATGCAGCATCCAGTGTGTCTTTGATCCAGGGCCCTCAGCACAGCTCAGCTGACATGGTTGTTCTCTGGGTGGCGTTCACTCAGCATGTTGTAGAGTGTGTACTATCAAGGCCGTTTCCCAGCAGATACCAGAAGCACACTGTCCCTCCCACCTAAGTGTTGTCAGACATGACCACTCATCTCCTGATAACAGAATCACCACATTTGAGAAGGTATTTCTAGACGTTTAAAAATACACATTTCAAATTGAAGACTTAATGGAAAAGTCACAGATTATTGAGCACATGGGGGAGGACGTGGAAAAGAAACAAAAATTAATTATAGAAAAGGAACCAAGTGCTTAGATAGAGCAGGCAAGTGAGGCATACAAATTGAACTCTATTATCTATTTCTGAGCAGTCTGTTTGGATTTGAAGACCTAAATACCAAGGCAGACAAAGCATCCTTTAATTCTGCAGGCTTTTCCTGTTAGGATTGCAGTATTGTTTCTCAGAGAGTGAACAGTTCTCCTCAGCAACAGTCCACAGAGCATGTGTCATGGATCAGTAACACAAAGAAGAAAGTCAGTGTGAGGTGAGTGAGGAGTTGGGGAAGGAGGTAGGTAGGCAGTCGGTGCAGGCAGCAAATGCTTTGGGATCCAGGAACACTCAGCTAGCAAAGACAGGGGGAGAAATTTGGTTGAAGATCCCAGGTATCCTCGGGCCAGAAGTGGGGCACTGCTATCTCTCGGGAGCTTTCTGATGGAGTTGGAGGGAGGTGTCTTTGGAAGTTTGGTAAGACTGAATTCAAATCTTGGCTATGGTGCTTGCTGTAAGGAAATTGCACCTTTAAAAAAAAATTGCACCTTCCATACATTCGGAGCAGGAAGAACGCTGAAGCGCATGGCAGAGCTGTTGTACAGCTGCCCGCCTTGTGACTCAATGCAACACGACCATGTCCTCTAACAGCTCCTCATTTCATACTTGTCATTGGGAACTTGGAAGCCATTCTCTTCATGACTGTTCTGGAATGATCAGCCAGGGCACACAGCAGAGTCTGGAACATGAGCTATCATCTTGTCAGAACTCAATAACTGCTAACCGGCATGGGCTGAGCACCTAGAATCTGAAAGACTGAGATCACAGGAGTCCCTGCATCTGAAAACTTTCTTTGTTGTTACTACTGTTAATTTCAGTACTGGGCTGGGGGTGGGATTTGAACCTAGGATCTCAGGCTTGTGAGGCAAGTACCTTGTCACTGNGCTACAGCCACAGTCATGGAAATCTTTTGAGAATCAATATGACACAGATGGAAAATTCCAAACCTGACCTCACATGAGGGATCATACTGAACGTGGAATACAATGAAAATACCACATAAAATGATCTTCAGTTTATGTGTATAAAGATTACGGGAGACATTTGGACATACACGTCTGCACATGTATATATATCAAAGTATGCATTTATGCATGTGAACTTTGTGTTTAGATACAAGTTCCAACTCCAAGATACATACACAGGCTCATATATACACATAGTAAACAATAAGAAATTTAGAATAGTCCCAGGAACTCAAAAGAGGGAATCTCAACCTGAATTATTACCATCAGGGTGACTCCTGTGGGGTGCTAAGAGGTTTAACAGAAAAAAAAAATAATTCCAAGCTTCACCTAGAATGTACTGAGCAGTCTTATGAAGAGCCACAGTGGGTCCCCTGTTTGCCCTCTCTCTGCTGCTCTCTTTTCATGCCTATCTACTTTTATGCTTTATTTCTTTCTATTTAATCTTCTCCTCTTTGCTCCAACCCTCAGAGCTCAGGAGAGAGAGAGAGAACTAACCCTAACACAGTGCGATTTATTTTCCTCACACTCGCTTCTGTTTTAATAATTATCATATTGACTCTGAATTTATTACAGTACAAGAATGACTTTATATGGAATCTCATGAATTTAAACATTAATGTAAGATAAATTAGTTTTAAATTGAATTCCTCGAATGCAATTGAATGTGTTTCCGTACGATGAATAAGGAATTTTCCAAATAAAATCTAAATCTCTGATGTTTCATTTTGGAAGCTGGTGGAAGAAATATGTGGGGATATTTGATAAGGTTAAAATATGATTATGTTGCAATAGATTAGTCATGCTATAAACTATTTTTTAAGCTGGAGAAAAAGCATTTGGGAGAGAGTGTAGTAGACAAAACAAGATTTCTATGTATATCTTTATTAAGTCTCCTCATTACTTGCAACTAAACATAAGTTATTTGTACAATATTTCTCTGAAAAGGACAGCATTCTTTATATTTTTAAGAATCAAATTCCCTTGTTGTTGGGTGGTTTGTGTGTGTGTGTGAGTACGTGCATATGCAAATACACAAGTATGTGCATTTTCATGTGAAGGCCAGAGAATAACTTGTTAATTTTTAGTATGTGATCTACATCATTTTGTGGGGACTTTTTGCATTTTATCATAATTTTAAATGTTAATTATGTGTATGTGTGTGTGCGTTGGTATATTAGCATGTGCACATGCCTATAGAAGCCCGAAGACAGTGTCAGATCCCCTGGAATTAGAATTACTGACAGTTGTGAGCCACTCAGTGTAGGTACTATGAACCAAACTCTAGTCCTTTGCAAAAACAGCAAGCACTCTTGATCACTGAGCCATGGGTTAGGCTGACTGGCCAGTGAGCCCCAGAGATCCTCCTGTGTCATGCCCTTAGCAACAGGATTGTGAGCATGTGACAACAAGACTAGCTTTTTTATTTTTTCCTTAATGCAGGTTCCAAGAATGGAACTTGGAACTCAGTTCCTTGGGCTTGGTTGCCTTTTCTAACAGAGCCATCTCTACAACCTGTTGCTATTTTTTCCTTTAATCTCCTTTGCTATGAAATTTCTTCCCAGTATGATCTACCAGGGACTAAGAAGATTCCCCCAAAGTAGGCCAACAAGCAGCTGTCACAGATGAAGAAAATGCTTCTTAAAGAAGAAATGAGAAAACATGTTCTGCACCTTATCAGACTTGGAATTATGGCTGGGATAGAAATGCTTATTGGCATGGCCGAGGCCCTCACTCAGTTGCTGGGAATGTATTATGGGGAGGGTGCTGTGGAGGACTTACCAACATTATTTGTCACACTTCAATAGGTTGATCTTTTCAAAGCCTGCATGTGACCATGTCATTCCCCTGCTCCACAGTGCTTTCAAAAATACTGTCCAAATCCCTCTCAGCTTGTGAAGCTCAGAGCATCCATCCTTCATTGCAGTAGGTTGCCTCCCTGTCTTCTACCCCGGGAAGTCTCTTCCAATCGTCAGAGGCCATTTTCCTTCCAACCAATGTACATTTGTACTTACCGACCCCTCACCTGGATGGGNACCTTCTTCAGTTTGCTCATCCAACTGTCCTGGTCTTAGTATTCTGGCCAAACTGCTCCAGGAATGACCTCCATGGAACTTCAGACTCTCAGCTTGATCTCTGGCCCTACTGGAGTGCTCTGCTCCTCTCCTCCAAGGCAGAAATGGCAGGTGTAATCTTCCTTCTGTTTAGAAGCAGTTGTCAACAATGGCTCTTGTACCACTGTTCCATATGCCCTCATCTGCCTTTTGCTGATCAACCCTCCACCTACCTGCTTTTGTCTATCCTGACACACAGCAGATCCTTGAGAAATGAGCAAAGGGCTCTTTACCATGCAGATCTAAGAAGCCAATGGGGGAAACAAAACCAGGAAAGTGCCTAGGGTATGGGGAAGGTGCCCTAAATTATTTGAAGTAAGCAGGAAGGTCAGTGACTCTCAGGTGGCATCCTGTCACCATCCCCTGCTCCTAGTTGGATCCTGGAGGTAATTTTCTAATGAATAGTAGGAATACTTAAAAATCACCCAAAATCATGGAATTCTAGATATGCTAAGAGACCAACAGCAGGAAGAAGCTTAGGAAATGATGCAATACATGGAGTGTAAAAGAGAGAAACCAGCATGGTCCATGGCTGGGTATCATCTGCTTAAGTACCTAGGAAGGTAGGTTTTTAAACCACCCATATTGTAAAAGATTATTTAACCATTTGAAAAAAAAAAACAACTAAGTTGGGCCAGTGAGATGGCTCATCTAGTAAAGGTGATTGTCCCCAAGCCTAAAGGCCTGAGTTTGATCCTTGGGACCCACACAGTGGAAAAATGAACCAGCTTCTAAAAGTTCTCCTCCTATTGGTTATCCAGTACCAAATAACCCTGAAAACATGCATACAAAGTGACATTATGTGGACCGAGTATGGTATATTTAGGAATATATATGTATGTACATATATTGATGCAATAACCATTAAGGAAAAAAGAGGCCGTGGATTTGTAAGGTTTAGAGGGAGGAAAGGGAAGGTAGAAATGTTATAATTATATTAAAATCTCAAGAAGGAAAAAAAGAAATAAAAGTTGTCCTCTGTCCTCCATACATTTAATGTGGTACTTGTATGTATGCACATATACATACACAATATATAAATAAATCTAGCTTTGTAAATGAGTAACAAATAAATGCATGGATACTAGTATAGAATGGTGTCAAGAGCTATACATAAAATTAAAACCAGCATTTGCATAATTAAAAATAATATAAATTCATTCTATTCAAGTGCATATAGATAGGGACAACTAAGGAAAGTCTGCATGTTCATTTTAATATAGTACTGGTATTAGTTCGTTCTAATAATATACAGCAAGCAGGTTGAAAACTGTGTCCACCCCTTACTCTTCTGAGTTCCTGGACTCAATCAAGATGGGTGAGGTGCCCTTGCCTTTATCCTGTTTGTATTTACAAAGTGATGATACATCAATGAAGAGAAATGTCACAGAAACCCTGGGAAATTCTTAGAAAAATCAACCAATCAAGTCACACTCTGTGCCAGGGCTTCTTAACTCACAGGTCATGTGTGGCAACAGCTGGAAACATCATGGTGCTAGCTATGTAGGGGATAGGGTGTTGGCATAGAAGCAGGGAGGCCCCTGATCACCATACAGTGGGCAGGGGAACACCCACAACAAAGACACAGCCAGTTCCCAATGTCCACGGTGCCACCACAGGAACATCTGCTCTTTGATGGTCTGATGGCACCCTGGTCAGGACGGGGAGTGTCAGAGGGCTCTCTAGTATACCTGCCATGACTGTGACATACAACTCCTAGGTCACTCATAAACCCTCCTCAGAGGTCATTCTATAGCCTGAGTAGGTGACAGTTTACCACTGCATTGGTTACCTTTCTGATTTCTGTGACTACATAGCTGACAAAATCAGTGGTAGGGAAGAAGATTTTATTGTGGCTTCTGGTAGAGGAGAGACAATCCATCCTGGGTAGGGACAGGAGTGGGAGGCATTCTGTCAAGTCACATTGCACCTGCAGTTAGCCAAAAGAGAATGAACAGAAAATGTGCCTGGGCTGTAAAACCTCAAGTCCTGCTTTCAGTGCCCCAGTTTCTCCAGCAAATCCCCTCCTTCAGGGGTTCCCATGGCCTTCCCCAGTTGTACCACAATATGGGGGTAAAGTTCACACACAGGAACCTGTAGGGACCAGTTGACATTTAAACCACAGCAAGCACTCAGGTTGAACTGGTGAGGGTGTCTCTTAGGCAAACGTGGATAGTTTATTGAGCTGTAGTATCTAAGGACCTCCTGTAGGATACAATCTTTTCCTTTTTGATTTACCACCTAAATCTTTCTTAGGACCATATTTTGTCCTCCAAACATTTATTTGAAAGGCAGTCTAATTTAGAGGTGGGAAGATCCAAGTACCCCCACTCCACTTTCATTAGGTGTGTTTTACTTGCTTGTAGTTTGCTCATCGTAATCTGATTAGCACACGTAAAAATGGAGGATGAGAGAGGAGTCAATGCAGATTCAACTCAAGCCTTCTTACCTCAGCTTGATCAAATTTTAGTGATTGTTCTGAGTGCAGAAACTTCCTCTCCCTCATCTGTGTCAAGTGTGTGGTTAAGCTGACAAATGACCTCTAGATTTTATGTTAACATCTTCTAGTTCTGCTACCCAAGCACAAACTAAAAACATCCTAAAGCACATTTAACATCTAGCTGCTAATGACACCTACACATACCCACCACTGAAATGAGCAGTACAGAGAGCTAAAATAGCCTAACACATGGGATTTCCTTCTATTCATTCTGTCTAGACTTGGGGAACTTCGACATATTTCTTTGAGAGAATTATTTTCCACCAACTATCAGTTACAAGAAGTGTTCTCAAATGGAAACACATTGAACATTAAAAAAAATTGTGTTTGTGTGTGCACATTTGTGGGTACACATGCACCACAACAAGCACATGGAAGTCAGAGCACAGCTCACAGGACTTAGTTTTCTCCTTCCAGTATATGAGTTGTAGGGCTCCAACTCAAGCACTCAGGCTTGGCAGCAAATGCCTTTACCTTCTGAGTTACCTGCTGGCCCAATGAGCAGTTTCTTTAATACAAGGATGGTAACTTGCACCCAATTCAATCATTCCTAGCTTCATTGACTTTGTTGTCTCTGGCTTTTGAGAAGAGCAGTTATTTGGACCATGTTGCTACCCATTTCTACACCTCTGAGAAGAATGGCCAGCAGTAGAGAGAACAAGCCCCAGAACATCAGGGGAATTCTGATAACCCTGGCCCGAGCTGTGCATTCCAAGACCTTACCCTTTATACAGCAAACAGAACAAAGACCATTGAAGTTTTACCTTCAAAACAGAACCTAAAGTTCCCTCCAAGGAGGCAACATAAAATTGCTGTCATAAAACTGGGAGAAGGTCGCTAGTGGGAATTTACTGAATGGTATCACTAATTAAATACGACACCTTGGAATTAATTGACAGCCTGCACTTAAGAATATAATTGCATATTAATCAACCATTTGTAGACAAAAGTTCAATGCTATTTATTATATGAGGATAAAACTTTTACCCCCCAATTTTCAAAGCTAGGGATGCCACTCCTTTCCTTAATTCATCTCCAGAAATAAATTTACTGTATTTGTGTTTGAGGTGCCCCAGTGAATAAATAAGCAGGCGTTTCCGAGGGGAGAGACACCCAGGGATTTATCATGAAAAGAGCAATTGCAGACATATGTCATATGTCATTACTGGAGAGTTGGCAACAGTGCTATTCATTATGTGGTTTCAGAGGGTTCTAAATTAGAGGAATGGATTATTGGAAGTGGATGATTTCCCCAGATTGCTCCTTAATAGTGACTAAGGGGTCGGCGTTGCTCACATTTGCAATGAAAATGGGGCCAAAACCCAGCAGCAGTTGATGGAAATGAAATGTAAGGCCCGTTGGGTATCAACTTGAGATGCTGCCTAATTGTACTCCTCTTGCTTGGTTTAAATGTCCCGAGGTCTCAAACGTTGAGGTAGTCCCAGCAACTGCAGAGGCAGTGAAGAGAGAGGGTTCCTCAGTCCTTTCCCTCTGAGCTTCTTCTGGCCTCCTTGCTGCAGTGGGTACACGCTGAAGTCATTACTTTGCCAACAAAAAAGAAAGCAATTTCCCAACAAGCCCTTTCCCATTGTTAGGAACTCTGTGCCTCCATCCCTTGTGCAATAGTCCTGATCTATTATGAGTGACCTCGACTCCCCTGTGAATGAGCAGCCTGCTGCTGTGTTCATCATACAGTCATTGCAGAGTCCTATTCCCTACTGCTGATGCTNAACTTACAGGCAAGCCAACGTCTCAGTGATGCTGGGAGACAGAGGAGAGTCGCACTGTGTATGGCTGAGGCCTGCTCACATCCTGGTACCTGAGCTGCTTTCCATGCAGCCACAGTGATAATGGCCTCCTTTTGTTTAGTATTTCCAGCCCTCCCACCTCAGGGCCTTTGCATTCACTCTTATCTTCTTAGATGGCTTATTCTATCACTCTCCTAACCATCCTTCAAGACTCTGTGTGTGTGTCTGTGTGGTGTGTGTCTGTGAGTGTACGTATGTGTCTCTGTGTGTGTACATATGCATGAGGAGGCCAGAATTCAAGCTTGCATATCATTTTTATGTGTCACGGTCCTTTTTATTGGAGAAAGGTCCCTCATTATCTTGGGAATCGCTGGTTAGGCTCTTCTGGCTGGCCAACAATCTCTAAGAAATCTGTCATCTCCACTTCATCAGGGCTGCAATCACCATGCCCACTGCCTCATATGGCAAGGGCTTTACTGCCTTAGCTGTATCCTCTTAGTTCCCCTCAACAGTTATTTCAACAGTCACATACTCAGACAAACTTTTGCTTCCTATCATGTACCCTGTCAGTAAAATCATTATTTACATGCATTTTACCTGTCCCTCTACGAGGGGACATGTCCTAGAATCAGGAACTTTTTACTAGTAGCATCTAGACTTTAGTGCATACTCAATAATTATTTGTTGGTGGTGGATAAGGCAACTATAAGGCAAAGAAACAGAAGGGAGACCATAAAGAAAAAGACTTGCTATGGATTGAAGGTTCAGGAAAAGCCTGTTAAACTGACCCTGAACATAATGAGTGTATAGGAGACATATAGGAAGAAGCCAGAAGGGATGGTTCAGACAAGAGATAAACACAGGTTGAGGAGGCAAAATTGATGAATAGAATGCAATGACAGGTGAGTATGTCTGGGTTCTCATTGGATAAGGGGAGGGCAATGCAGGAAGAGGCTGGGGAAAAACCACTTTGCAGCCCAGAGTTTTGCCAATACAACCTTGCACGCCACTGAAAGAATTCAAGGTTTAGAGAGGCAGGGCCGAGCAACATCTTTGATAGGATTTTTTGTGTTCCTATCAGAGGACTTGTTTGGAAGAAAGAGGAAAGGGATGCCCACAGCATTGCCTGCAGAGGGTGGAGCTATTAGGACCTCTGAGATGTGAATGAATTCATGGATAGTGAAGAACAGTAGACAATTTGCTTGCTTATTTGTTAGACAAGGTCTCAGGTAACCCAGACAAGCTTTACAATCCCTGTGTCCTGGAACAAGACCTTGAACTCCGGATGCTCCTGCCTTACCTCAGGAGTTCTGGGGTTGCAGGTATGCAATACCACGTTCAGTTTATGCAGTGCTAAGGATGGTACCCAAAGCTATGTGCATGCTAGGGAAGAACTCTATTATGTGAGCCATGTCTGCACCTATCTGTCTGTCTATCTATCTATCTATCTATCTATCTATCTATCTATCTATCTATCTATACATCTATCTAATGGTTTCTTATAAGGACCATTGCTGAATAAGGAAGATTTTTGAGGCAGGGTAGACAGTATGTTGTCCC
>LZPO01087257.1:204170-218159 GCA_001675575.1 Neotoma lepida | reverse complement strand
ACACACACACACACACACACACACACACACACCCCTTATAAAAGAAAACACATCTCCTAAGAAGAAAAATGGATTCTGCAGTTGTTGAGTGCTCTATGTTTATTTTGATGACACAAAGCTTTATTGTATATTGTCTGCTTTTCCAGAAAAAAAAATTTGTTAGTTGAGGAAGCATCCCTGACCATAGGTACCCACACCTGATATGCAATAGAAGCAGGTGTAGACCCCAGGTTAAAGCACTCCTAGGCAGTTTGTTCTATCACTTCCTCCCTAACTCNGAGGGTTTCTTTCAATTTCTAAGCATCAAGGGGAAACGTCACCAAAGGCCTCACTTGCCTCCTACAAATCACAGGCTTGCTCAGTCACAACGTAAACTCACACTCTCGTGTGGTGTCACATTCTGCCCACTGAAGCACCTCTCCATTTCTCTCTCTCTCCCAGCACATCTCCCCTTGATGATGGCTTTCTCTTTCTTCTTTCCTTGCCCCTGCAATCCCTTTTCTCATGGCTTCTGGAGGAATCTCTATAAACCATTTGTTTTATTTTCCAGGGTGCTATTGCTCACANCCCTTTGGTGACTTTCCTCCTTCTGTTTGTGACAGTTTCATAGATCTACCAGGAGCTTTGCAGGGTTCTCTTCTCCATCATGGCCGTATACCTCCTTCCTCAGCCCCACTGCTATTCACAGACATTATTTATCAGGTCCTAGAACAAGCAAGGCTCTTTGATGTTTCAAAGCCCCCATTTTCCCATTTCTGGGATAGCATTAGCCCCAGATATGTTGACTGTTCCTTCTCATTTCTCTTATTTTGCAATGGTATCATTGTCCCAGAGGCAAGCAGAACCCTCTTGGGGCAATAGTATCTTCAAACTTTAGTGCATCTTAGCTACATTTATTTCCTAAACCATGTAGTGTCTGTCATCTGTGACATTTCATGTTTCTCTCCAACAGACACACTTCCTGAAAGTATCATTCAGGGTTCTTTAGAAGAATAGTGCTGATGCCACACACACACACACACACACACACACACATACACACAAACATATGTATGTATATATGTATGTATATCTATATATGTGTATTACAAAGGGGACTTACTAAATTGGTTTATATGACATGGTTGNGTACAACAATGGCTGTCTTCACTCTGGAAAGGCTGAGAGCCTGGTTGTTGCTCAATCCACTAGGCTCAATGTTTAAGCAGTCCCAACNTGGCTGAAGACTTAGAGGATTCCTGGAGATCTATTGATCTCCAGTAGAGGCAGAAGGTGAAAGAAATGGTTCTGATGGCAGCGCAGGAAAGTGAAGGAATGCATTGTCACTGTCATCACCATCGTCATCACCATCGTCATCAGCAGCAGCAGGAGGAGGAGGAGGCTGGAAGCATTCACTAGAAAGCAGTGAAAACAAGCACAAAGCAGAATTGCTTTCCCCCAACTCCTTATATCTGGGCTGCCAAAGGTGCTGCCCACTCTGGGAGAGAGTATCCCCAGTTTGGTTAATAATCCCTGGAAATGCCCTCACAGACCCACCCAGGGGTGCCTCTCTTCATTGATTCCAGATCCAATCACACTATCAATCAAGACTAACCACCACAAAGCAGGAGAGATGGCCGAATGTGTAACAGTACTTGCTCTGAGTCTGAATCCTTGGCACCTGTGTAAAATCTCAGACACGGTTGACTGTGCCTGTCACCCCAGTACCTGGGACTGGGGCAGGGTTAGGCAAATGGCCAGAGCTTGCTGTCTGTTTAGTTAGACTAGCCAAAACAGAGAAGCTGTATCAAGGTAGTAAGGTAAAAATTGATGAAAAAAATGCCAAAAGTCCTGCTCTGGCCTCTGCNTGTGGACACACAAGTGCACACACTTGCATACTCATGCATCTAGTGCATGCAGATCACTCACGTATACTACACATACTTGTCTCTTATACACATCTAGATGTGTATAAGAGACAGATACTACACATACTCACTCCGAACAACACTTACCATATTACACACAGAGAGACAACCCACACACAAACTTTTCTTAAAAATAATGGTTAACCATCACACTGAGAGTGAAATCCCTGGCTTCTATGCTTATATCAAAGCCATTGATCAGCCAAAGCAAAGTAAATGGCTAACGACATATAAGTATCTGCTGAAGACCCAAGTGAAACAATGGCCTGTGGCTCTGAGTCTTTGTGACATCATTACCATTAATCAGGCAAGTAAGTCCTGCGCTCCTTCATTCCATGTTGTTAAGTGGGTGTGCAAACNGCACCCGTTGGTCAACACAGGGTGGCCCCACTAAAGCAAAATGCACTGTCTCAACATTGGCCTTCCCTCATCAGGAGCTGGAGATGCCGTGTATTCTCTCAGAAGTGTGCATGGTCATAACTGGGGAGAGGTGGGGGAAATAGGTCCATGGTGAGCTGAAAAGGAAGCANACACCCTCAGGGAAGAAGAGATGTAGCTATTCTGAGTCACTGTGAGAGAAAGTGGAGGCCATGTGGGATATTCTGAAAGACCTTTGGCCCCATGAGTCATGGACTGGGAAAGCAGTGTAGCATCTGCAGATGTCAAATGACCAATAAAACTTCATGAATGGTCATGCTCACCAGGATCCCAGAGAATAAGGCTGGCCTTGTGGCATGATCTGCTAACACAATTAGGACATTTGTCTTTGAGAAGAGATGGCCATTTCCTTATTTTTTTATTTATTCATTTGTAACAAACTGCTTTAAGATGCTATGTAAACCTGGACAACATGCTCATAAGTTCTACGAAAGCCTGGAAGAAATTAGACAGGGAGCACTTGCCTCTAAAGTACTTCGGGCAAAGTGGAGTGATGGCAAGCAGTTCTGAGAGCGACAGTCTTCTCAGATCTATGAAACAAAGCAATTTCCTACTGGAGCTCACTCATTCATGTGTGTGTGTGTGTGTGTGTGTGTGTGTGTGTGTGTGTGTGTGGACATATGGACATATATACATATATATACACATATGTATATATAGGGGTGTATAAGCACATATATATGTGTATACGTAGGTATAACCTCAAGCATAGTTTCTTGTGTTTTGAGACAGTGTCTCTCACCAACACCTGGGGCATGCTAATTAGTCTAGGCTAACTGGCCAGTGAGCCCCAGTGATCCTCCTGTCTCCACCTCCCCTACCATTCCAATGCTAAGATTTTAAGTCTATACCTTTACGCTCAGGTTTTCCACGAATGCTGAAGACTGAACTCACTTCTTCATGCTTACTTTTACTGACTCTGACTTAGCTATCCAGACACCAGTTTCTTGTTGGTTGATTGCTNCATTGGTTTTAACATTTTCATTGGGAAAAAAAAATGAGTTCTCCAACCATGAACCTGCAGATAGGTTGGTTTTCTGCTCTTCAGATATGATGAACTTTTGCATACCTGGGAATGTTGTCATTCCTCAACCATAACCATTCATAGATGGCTCAACTGTATGTTTCATAGCTGTTAAATATGGCAACTTAAGTGTCCTCTTCCAGGGCTGTACAATCATTCTCTATTACATCATTCCATCATTGTATGTCAAATAATCTATGTCCTTTATGCTTCTCTGGGTTAGGTGGGTATGATCATCTAAGTCTGAACATAGTCAATATGCTCTCTTTGATGGTGTAGAGCCAGAAAGATGTTGCTCATTAGACTTCAGGTAAGAGTGGAGTCTGTTCCATGGGGACTTGTTCTGAGGTCCAGCCTGAGGAAGCAGCTCTCCACTAGTGATGCTTTTGTGTCATCAAGGTGTCCATGGTGATGTGGAGACAGAGGGTGTGAGCTAGAATCCTACCACTGTAGGCCTTCATTTTCTAGTCAAAACAATTTAAATCATTGTTGACAAAGTCAAGGTGTAGGCAACTACATTTACTGCCATCAGATGTGAAGCAACATGTCTTGAGTCATGGATACAAGGATGAGAAGACTTCAAACTGGCTTCATGCTTCCTTGCCTCCCTCCTTGCTGCAGGAGCTTATATGCTTCCCAAACAACAGAGCTTGGAGTCACTAAGAAATTCATCACACTGAAAACTGCCAATGTGTTCAGCCTTTGTTGTAAAGCAGTCTTGACTGCTTCGTAATTAATGAAAACTTTATAATAGGATTTTTCTGTGGAAAGTGCAGAGGCTGGATTATGTTTCCTAGAGACAAGAAGTGGCTTATCTAAGCCTTCCTGTGGAGTGACACAGGAGGAAGATGCCTGTGTTAGTTAGGGTGTCTATTGCTGTGAAGAGACACCAGGACCACAGTAACTCTTATAAAGGAAAACATTTAATTGGGGCTGGCTCACAGTTTCAGAGGTTTAGTCCATTATTGTCATGGCAGGGAGCATGGCAGTATGCAGGCAGACATGGTGTTGGAGAAGGAGCTGAGAATTCTACATCACAATCCAGAGGTAACAGGAAATTAACTGTCTCACTGGGTATAGCTTGCACATATATGAGACCTCAAAGCCCACCTCAACAATGACACACTTCCTCCAACAAGGCCACACCTACACCAGCAAGGCCACATCTCCTAATAATATCACTCCCTATAGGTCAAGCATCCAAACACAGTCTTTGGGGACCATATCTATTCANATCACCATACTGCCATTGGTAAAGTATGGGGAACTTGAACATTAAGAAGAAATCAGCTCACAGTTGCAGCTCACCGTGACCCTGTGGAAAGTTGGCACATGTGGCCAGACCTTCTAAGGAATCTAGCATCTGTGATATTTGGGTATACCATTTACAATATTTGAATATTGATCACTAAAGCAAAATTTCCCAAAATCACTTTTCATGCAAACAATTTCTGTCAGCCACTCACAGTCCTCAGTCACAAGATAACCATACCATGCTATGTTAAATGTAGTGTCTTCTGTATTAAAGACTATTGGTCAAATATGGACAGATGGGTAGGTGGACTGATGGATGGAATAAAATGAGTGGATGGATGTATAGGTAAAGGGGTGGGTGTGTAGGTGGATATATGGGTAGAGATACATGAATGTCTGGTTGGATAAATGGGTCTATTCTTGGCTGGAAAAATGGGTAGCTCCTACCTATAACTAATTATTGCAATCATGGTGGCTTCTGGCAGTAGAAACATGTTCTCTTGTAGTCTATATGGACAGAAGTCTGTAGTCATTGTCACTTGTCTTTGGTCAAAGTACTGAAAGGTCTGTATGCTCTGTTCTCTGGTTTGCTGTATGATGGAAGTGTCTGCCACTGGAATCCTATAGTCTTCTCTTCCATGTGTGTCTCCATGGCTTATACAGACCATTGCGCTTGTTTGTGGGGAACCTAAATAATCAAGGATATTTTCCCATCTCAAGAAATCCAGTCACATTTTCCCTGTAACATTTCTAGGCTCCAGGAATGGGGACCTGATATCCTTGGGTGGCCATTACCCAGAATTCCACAGTAAGTGTGAGAACAACCTTTAAATAGGGAACAATTCCTTTGCTAGAAAATTGGCTGTTCAGATGACCTATATGCTATAAACTAGCTGTCCAGGAGAAGTGAATGCTGGGACATCCCTGTGCAGGTGCAGAACATACTGGGACCTAGATGCCCACATATAGTTCATGCTGGGAATCAGCTGTCTAGTTGAAGTATAGGGTAGGGACTAGCTGTAAAGAAGAGATGCATGCTGGGAACTAGCTGTCCAAGTGAGTTACATGGTAGGAACTAGGTGTACAGAAGAGGTGCATGCTGGGAACTAGTTGTGGAAGAGAGGTGTATGCCTGGTACTTGCTATATAGAAGTGAATGATACTGGTACAGTCCTGATATCAGGATATCATATAAGAAGGTGACCCCACTTGCTAATTATCTCATTGGTATAATTGGTATGATGGGGTCCAACCTGCTTCTTGGCAGACAGTCCAAGGAAAGCCTACAGTGCTCTCCCTGAGACATTATTTATCTCTCCATTTCTATTCCTTAACAATGTGTGAACTTGGGGAAAATATTTCACTGCTCTGCTCAGTTTCCTCTTTTGCAAAAAGGGGGATAATTACCAGAATTTAACTTTCAAGGCTCTGAGAGCATTAATGCATGTAAAGTTCACAATGCTATATACATGTTAGTTACAGTTATTGTATTATTGGTGCTGATGTTGTTACCATGGTGATGATTTGAACAGCAGTGATGATACAGTGATGCCTTCTATTGGCATACCTTAAGCATTGGCTGCACATGACAGGATTTCAATTCAGATGGGNTTAATTGCTGTTATGCCTCCTGTTGCTTTGCCCNTTGCTCATGAGGATCTATTGTTTAAAAGGCATTTAGGGGCCTGTGGGATGGCTCAGCAGGTAAAGGTGGTTTCTGTCATGCCCTCGATCCTACATGGTAGAAAAGGAACAAAAGACGACTACTGAAAGTTGTCATCTAATCTCCACAAGCTTGCTGTCAGATGTTCACACACACGCACACATACACACACACACACACACACACACACACACACACACACACACTCAAAACATATTTTATTTTAAAAGGACGTTACTCTTAATAGGTGTATGTTACCTTCAAGTCTGGTGCCTGCAGACAGTCTAACCTGCTTTCAAATCTGATGTGGGCAGATGCTTTGGGGATGTGGGATATGAATTCCTGAAGGGTGTTAGCATTTGGTCTCCTACTTTCCTTGCCCTCTATAAACCAGTGATGGAATTGATTTGCATGGCCTGTAGCAAATGTTCTAGGCCTGTGTGGGTACTCATTTGAGAATCTGTGGTCATTTATCACCCCAGTTGGATTTATTTAATAGTAGATGGTGCCATTGGCATAATATGTCTCACTGTGCAAGAGAGAAGCTTACCCCGACCTCACTTGAAGAAGCCACTGTGGGATAATTTCTTTCCAATCCATGACTGACATTACAGTGTGATTACAAATGATCAGTGTGGTGGATGGTTAATGCACTCTGGACCAGGATCCCTATGATTTATGCTGATAATTAGCTCTTCCTAGGAAATGGCCTCCATGTCTAGGTAACTTATTTTTTCCGACAGTCATCTCCATAATGAGCTATTAGTCTACAGACCAGAAAGAAAGGAAGGGAGAAAGAAGGAAAGACCTCGGGCAGTGGGGTCCTTATTTCTTCCTGAAATTGCTCATTTATTTAAAGCCAAATGTGATTGTGCTCCCTTTTACGAAGGTTCATTGCTCTGAATTGTAAAAGCAACTCAGAAGCAGGAGGGTTGGACTCTGATTTGTCTTAGTGATGGTTTCTGGAGTTTCGATAGAGCATGCATTTTGCCATACTCATCTTCACTGGGTTCCATCCACACAAAGAGGGACAGACAGCATTAGCACACTNTCTGGTTAGGGAGAGTAAGCAGAGGTGGAGGGCCCATCAGTCTGCTGTAAATAGAAGTCTTCAGGGATGAATGACAGCCAGTGTGGAGGAAGTGGGCTAATTATTAAAAGGCTTATGTAAGGAGTAAATGACATAAACACAAGGTGCTATGGGTAGCCAGGGCACATCTATGCTTCAAGGTCATCAGAAACGGAAGATGGACTTTAGGGCTTCCTNTCCCTCTTGCCTGCCATATATTACGTGTTTTCCATTGCCTCTAGCAACCCCTGTACCCCTTAACTCATCTTGCTGCTTTTAGAAGTGACGTTTTCCTCTTTGTTCTGATTCTCACACAGCAGGAGGTAGTTGCATTATTGAGATAAGAACTCTAGGCCAGTGCCTGGGCTTTTGTTTGCCTTTTAAGCAGTGAATGCCATTTCAGAACAAGGGATGTTGTACTGGTAAAAGCAGTTTCCCACACTAGGCTGTTTAAGCTCCATCAGGGAACATGAGGGAAGATTGTCATGTTGAATGGATGCTTCCCAGTATTTGATACAGGGTTGGACACCAGGATGAGCATGTGTTTAACTTTTACACGAGAGGGAGGCAAGTTAAAAATCCCACTCTGCATTGAGAAGTCTAAGCCAAAGTGGGTTAGGTCATCAGCAGGCAGTCACAGAAACAAGACGAAGGGATTTTTTTTTAAACTCTGAAGAGACACTTCCATGACAGACAGGTAGTTTGTTCTTAGCTTGCTTAGAGTCACCTGTTTGACAGCCTTGGGGATTTTATCACTCCTTTAGAACAGTGGTTCTCAATCTGTGGGTTGTGACTCTCTTGGAGGTCATATGANGCTTTCCCAGGAGTTGTATATCAGTTATTCTGCATATCAGGTATTTACATTGTAATTAATAGCAGTAGCAAAATTACAGTTATGAAGTAGCAACAAAAATAATTTTATGGTTGGGGTCACCACTCCATGAGGAACTGTGTTAAAGGGTCGCAGCACTGGGGAGACTGGGACCTCTGCTCTAGAGCACTTGGATCAGTCAGGGGAGTTTCCATCCTCCGCCACCCCTTCTTTTCCACCATCTTTCTACTTCCCTTGTCCTCTCTCTTTTCTTTCCTTTATTTCTTCCTTCCTTCTGCTCTCTTACTTTATTTCTCTCCCCACCTTCCTCTTCACTCCCTTCCTCCCTCTTCCTTTCCATTCCCTGTCCATCCATCTTCTTCTCCCACTTTTCCTCCTCTTCACACTTGTCCCTCCTCCCCACAAATACCCATCAGAGCCAGTTACCAGAAACATCGAAATGGTCAAGTCGGGCTCCTTAGGTTTTTCCATAGCTGTTTCTTGTTGACATCACTGTAGAGTTTGATTCCCAGGCCATTTTATATGGCAGACATCTCTGAATTCCCAGAAACTCTTTTGATTAGCAGTTTTGTCTCCTGGGGACAGCATTTAATATTTAGATTTGGTGGGAGATTCTGACCTGACCAAGGGGGCAGCAGGGTTATTTCAGCCCTTTTCATTCATCCCCAAGGGAGACAGGTCATGACTACCACCTACCCCACCCCCCAAAAAAATGGAACAAATTCTCCCCTATGAATCTTCTTCTAAATATTTAAAGGCAGGGATATTCTAGTCTCACAGCAATGGTTGGAAACATTATGAACCAGAGGATAGGGATGAGTCTGACGGCCTCGTATGTAGAAATAGTTTTAGATTCCTGAATACTTCAAGATATTGGACATGGCTAGATATCCTAGTGATAAATAAAGGGGCTGTCTCAATCACGTCAGACCACAAGGCCATTAAAATGACGCATCTGTCAAATCCGACTGCTCTCAGCTCTAAGGGGATGTATAAGAGTTTGTATTTTAAACATTTTGAATTTCAACCCATTCACAGATAGACACCTGAATCTTTCCATTTGGATAACATTAATTCAGCTATGGAACGTTCCTTATAAGAAACTAAGGAAGGAGTGGAGGCTGAAAATAAGACGGCAGTCTTCCTCCACAGCTGGGATTTGAGTAAATCATTTATGTCAGTCAGCCTCAGCTCTTCTCAGGCCCAGTGTCATCATTACTCTGTTTGTGGTATTATTATTTGAAAAACCCCCAAGACATCCCTGGAACTGATTGTAGTTTGGTCAAGAATTCTAAGACTTCAGGGGAGAGGGGGCTGGAGAGGTGAATCAATTTTTAAAGAGATTCCCACATCAACATAATGACCTGAATTCAGCACTCATGTAAAAGCCACGGGTGGGTGCCAAGCCTCTGCAGCCCCCNTGGTGAGGGGTACAGAGGCAGGCTGATCCCGGGGACTGGTGACCAGTCTGGGTAGCCAATTGGTGAGCTCCTTGCTCAGTGAGAGACCTTGTTTCAAAACATAAGATCAAACAGTAGAGGAGGACACTCACTGTTGACCTCTGACCTCCACATGAGCACACACACACCACATACACGCAAACACAAATGGATATATCATACACCTTTTATAATTCAAAAGAATTGTGTGGTTTTAAGAAGGATTTTCAGTCCTTGAAAGTGGTGCACTATGTTCCTAGATGCTGATGCATAAAACATGTTACAACATATTAATAGCCTCCCTGATCTCTAGATAGATGAGAGAATATCAAAGAAGAAATCAACACCTTCGCCTGAGACCTATTGTAAAAGATGTATAGGTAGTATATAAATCACATTGTTTTCATTGAGCCAGGAAACNGAATCCCAGGAAGCAGTGAAGGAAGCATTGCTGTGTGACCACAGAAAGAGTTAAGCCATTTTTCTATTTACATGGTTTATTTCACAAGTGTCTGACTCATTGGGCATAGCTAGCACAGTTAAATTACAAAATTACTATTTGGTCCCTTTTTTATTGACTACAATTCAAGGCTGCTTCAAGCCTCCCAAATTTAATCCCCCCTAGCTCTTTGGCAAGAATATTACCTTTTATTTTCACTGTTAAACTGTGCGAGATACCCCTAAGGCTACATGGAGACTTGCTCTCTGAGATGGTGGCTAACGGAGTGTATCACTTTTTCATGATTTCCCATTCTCCTGTAAATTGGGAGAGGCAGGGAGAGCAGCAAAATGTGAATTTTGTGTTGTCAGCACTTTCCTGCCACAGTCTCAGCCCATGTGGTGGCTGTTTTGGTAATTAATTATCATGTGTTGGTCGCTCGTCATTCCAAGTTACCATTTAGCAACATGTCAAATCCTGAGCTAATGAGCCTATCTTGTGGAACCTTATGCATTTATTTTAGTTTAAATTTAAATTTTACTTTAGTTTTAAGCATCATGACAATGCTGGTTTTGTTGGGTCAGAATGGAGTTAAGAGGGAGACGGTGAGTCAGTCTGTTGTTATGAGTAGCCCACCAGAGATGACCACCCAGACATAGCTTATAGCCACTTGACAGTCTTTATTCCAGCCGGCTGGGACTACACTCAGGTGTTCAGGACCTCATGTAGCCCAAGCATTTAGTGCAAAGGGCTTTTAATGGTAAAAACTATATCCTGATATCTTGCTCTGCAGCTGCAGAAGTGTGTGTGTGTGTGTGTGTGTGTGTGTGTGTGTGTGTGTGTGCACGCATTTGCACAAGCAAGCAGTTTAACAGAAGTTAAAATAAGCAGTTATCTGGAGGGGGAGGTTTTCACAAATGGATAATTTAAAGGAAGCTAAGTTAGCTGGGGCATCTTGACCTGGAATTCCTAGAATAGAGTTGAGTAATTTTCCATGGTATTCTCCATCAAAGAGATCAAATTCTAGTTATACTCGAAATGGCCTCAGCAAGAATACAAGATGGAGGAAACTCTGTAGTGTCTTTCCCTGTGAGGACAAAAAACAAACAAACAAAAAAGGCTTGTCTTTGCCCTGTCATACTATGAGGACAAAAAAAAGGGCTTGCTTTTGCTTTCCCATATGTTCCCACCAAGAATAGGACACTGAAACTATTTCATTGAGTTTAAATAATTTGAATTTGTCATTACTGTGACTGGGAGAGAGCAGCACACACATAGCCTGCAATGCACATGGAAGTCAAAGGACAACTCTGGAATCGAATATTATTATTATTAACAGTAATAACTTTCTGTTGTGGGTTCCAGGGTTTGAACTCAGATGTTCAAGCTTGTGCTGCAAGGACTTTCACACACTGACCCATTGCACTGGCCTATGTTGACTTTAGTCTGACATACTAAATTGAATTGGAGATTGGAGTACCTTGCCATACTGGTAAATATGATTTATTAGTGAATGCATGAAGTAGCTCATTTCAGATATTCTCTGAGAAAGTGCTTTTAGAATTCATATTCTTGTTGAGATTTTTGTGCTAGAAACATGGGGAGCTAAAGGAGGCTCCACATTCCTCCTGTCTTTGCTGGTGTTCTCGCCTTCTATGATGGTGGACCACAGTTGTCTTATCATTTCTACATTGGTAGAGCACTGCAGTTTCAGAGCAGAGTGAGAGCACTCTGCTTGAAGCTTCGCTTGCTCAGATAGTCAGCTTTTCCTGCCTTGAGTTGTGTGCTGACAGCTCAGCTGGAACAGCAAGAATCCATCTGGATGTCCATCAATGGATGAATAGGAAAGAACATGTAGTGTGTATGCATGATAGAATTTTATTCAGCCATAAAGAGGAATGCAATTATGTTATATGCAAGGTATAATTGGAGCTTGTCATATGAAGTGAAGTCAACCATAACAAGATAAAATACATACAACATGTTTTTTCTCATGTGTGCAACCTGGGTTTTACACATACACACACACACACGCACACACACAGAGGCACCATGAAAATAGAGGGGGGTCCATTTAAGATAGAACAGGAGTAGCAGAAGGAAGCAGATAGAGGCAAGAGAGGGTGGTGGGAAGTAAATATAGTCAAAGTACAAGATATGCTTCATCAGAATATTACTATGAAAATATTGTTTTGTATAAAGCATATACAGCTTTTAAAAAGAATGGCAATTTCNTGATAATCACTGTGTCATCTCTTAATGAGGAGTAGGAGCTGGGACCACATGGAATTGNACACATCAGTACATGTGTCTCCACTTTGACCTTCATATGTGTAATACCTGGTAAGGCCACAACACCTTCCTTTTCTGAGCCTTAACTGACCAAGAAATTAGAGGCAGANCATTTACTTTTCATAGAAAGAAGTGGATTCTTCAATTCAACATGAAAAATTCAGACTGGTAGCTACTTCTGATGCCTGGGTACAGCTTTGGTGTCACATGATTGGGAGTGTCTGCAATTCAGAAAGGAAGAAGTTTTTTTGTTGTTGTTTTTTTCCTTGCCAATCAAAAGCAGGTAAAACTACTTCCCTGTAGGTAATTTAGCAAGGTAGTGAACCTGTTTCTGTATAGATACCAAGAATGAGAATTGAAGAAGGAAGAGCAGCAGTATGTTCCCTTACTACTGTTAGTGTCAGTGGTTCCTTCTAAAAGCAAGCTAGAAGTGCAAACTCATCTTTCCATCTAATGAGAGCATGATATTAATTCTTATAAAAGTCCACCCTCATGGGTGTTAGTTGCTNTGTTGACCATATTTCCTGTATTTCTGGTTTATATTCATACTAAGATAATAATTCCTGTTACTTGTTGTCTGTCTTTTCATCAGAAAACTCAAAAGTTCAATGGTGATGGACAAATGCTAGCACTGTTTTTACTTGTCTTGAGATGGTATTACTGTGTATCTGAGGCTGGCCTCCAATTTAAGAGTCCCTTGCTTTCTCTTCCCAGTTGCTGAGATTACAGGGGTGTGCACTCCATGACCAGCCTGTCCTTTGGTCTTCTACAGCAGTGAACTCTAATGACAGCAGATCCACAGATCTGTGCATTTTGTGTGGCCTTTGTAGAAACCTAAGCTGAGCTGAGCCATGTCTGTAGGGAGTTTCAGAGGACTCTCTGTGTTGATATGTAACCTCTTTGTACTTGTCAATTGTGAGTCATTCGGGGTTATAACCATCTAATTCAACACTTTTAACTGACTACAATATCAGAGAAATGAGGAGGCACCTTTGAGGACTGACTTTTGGCAGTAACAGACAAGTTAACATGAAGCTACTATAATCCCACAAAAGATGTTGGCATAGGTATCCTCCCTGCCCCCATTCCTGTTTCATACTTTTGAGTATGCATAGGCTGGTTCTCCTTCCAGTTAGAGGAAGGCAGTGGAGAGAAGTGGTATTGATGAGGGCTGATTAAGCAAATTAATGAATTGAGACAGCTGCATAGTAAGTGAGAAGAATTTGAGGAGTGAAATTGGTTTTTGCTCATTGACCGTACAGTGTAGGCATTTAAACCACGAGGGGATGTTAAGGAACAAGCTATATTGCCAAGGTGAGTGAAGAAAAACTATTTAGAATTGCATATGTATCATTTTTTTTCCAAAGAATAGTTATGTGCTGGCTATCTACTGTATCCTGCCAATATCGTTCTAGACCCATTTTCTGAGTCATCTGCAGCAGCAGAAATGACTTTTTTCAACAAATATGTGCTGGAATTTGTTTGCCACTCAGGCACTTCATGCTGCTGTGGATATGATGAGTATGTTTTCTCATTGGATGGTATGTAATAAAGTCCAATGTCTTTTGCTAGGTGTGCTAAATATTCTTGACTCAAAGTGTTGTCACTCCACCTTCTTCTCATTTACTTATTT
>LZPO01087257.1:191060-204030 GCA_001675575.1 Neotoma lepida | reverse complement strand
GTGTATGTAGGGGTCAGATACAACCCAGGGTATGAGTTCTCACCTTCTACCTTGTTTGAACCAGGTTCTCTGTTGTTTTTCTGCACACCAGGTAAGCTGGCCCATAAAATCCAGGGATTCTCCTAGCTTGCCNCAGGCAGCACTGAGATTGCAGACACAGGTTACCCATTAAGCTTTATGTGGGTTCTGGAGATCCAAACTCAGGTCCTCACATTGTATAGCAAGTGCCTTACACACTGAGGCATCTCTCCACATTTAAAAAAATAGAGAATATTATGCTGGCAAGGATATGAAGTCCTAACAAGTGCTCTAACTTGTATAATGAAGTTACTTTGAGATTCACTTAGTGACACCCTGGATAGGTCAAGGTATGTCCTAAATATAGAGGTATGCCCTCTATATTTAATCCCTAAAATCATGCATGCTGGAAATCCAGACCAGAAGACTGGTCTGGATTCCATAACAAAAAGTTATGGAAAATAGCCAAATATGGTGCCTATACTTGTTATAGCAGAGGAGAGATGAAGACAGGTGGA
Organism: Neotoma lepida; assembly: GCA_001675575.1. Classification (NCBI taxonomy): domain Eukaryota; kingdom Metazoa; phylum Chordata; class Mammalia; order Rodentia; family Cricetidae; genus Neotoma; species Neotoma lepida. The sequence goes on along the minus strand of LZPO01087257.1, from coordinate 203,494 downwards.
GTCACTGATTGACAAGTCTAACTTACTTGGTGAGCTCCAGGCCAGTGAGATACCCTGTCTCAAAACAAAAGATGGATGCCTCCTTAGAAATGGCACTGAGGTTGTCCTTTGGCCTTCTCATATACAGGAATGTATATACATGCATATATGTGCATGAGCACACAAACACAGAAGACAGAGAGAGGGGGGAGAGAGAGATAGAGAAAGATAGATAGATAAGATAGATAGATAGACAGACAGGCAGATAGATAGATGGATGAAAATTAACAAAACAAAAATCAACTGAATAAAAATTAATAGCCCACTAGTAGAGAAATAGGATTTAAGCTACACCAAATTCTTACATCTGGAATGCCATATTGTATTTAAAATTAATAAATCATATGCCTGTATGTCAACATAGATAAATCTCAAAAACACAATTTTGAACAACTCAGTGTCACTTGTAGAAGGAGATTACAGAATGACCTCAGTTGTAGTATTTTCTGAGCATGAAAAATTTTATATATATATAAATTATGTGCATTTATATTCTCTCTGACCACATTCACATATGATTAAATGAGAGAGAGCATCCTGGGAATTCTAAATACTGTAAAAGCAATGTGCCTATCTCTGTTGGGAAGTAGGGGAGAGCTAGACAGCTTGAAATGAGAGAAAGCTACTGAGAGAGATTCAATTATATTTCTTATGTTTTATGCTGCAAGCTAGAGGGGAGACATACAACACAGGCTGTAACTATCTTCTGTTCTTTATTTATATGACTGATACATTGCATAAGAGAAAATGGATATTTCAAAAGCTGTTGTCATTGGTCTGTGGGAGTGTGTGTGTGTGTGTGTGTGTGTGTGTGTGTGTGTGTGTGTGGTGTGTCTATGTCTGTGTGTCCAAACTAAAATCTTTTGAACATCAGATTGCTTTCTTTCAGATGACTAGAGTCTGATCGTTTTCAGGACCTTGAAAGGTCTTTGCACAAAACCAATGGCCTTTTTGAGTGCAATATCTAAGGGCAGATGAGCAAGGGGAGGGAGGACCTTCAGTCCATAAGACAAAACCTGGATATGTCCCGTGGTTCCCTGATGGCTTTGATCAATGTAAACTGCTAATTGAAAGGTCTGCCTGTGTCTTCCAACAGAAATGATTTTCTCCCTGACTCAATTACTGGGATAATTGCTTCTAGTCTCAATGTTCTTTTAACTGAGCAGATTCAGTATTAGCATCAGAACCTTTCATTCTGTGCTTCTGTGTTGTTATAGGGAACAANCCCTTTGTGGGCCCTTGTGTTTCACTGTTACAGGATTGGCAGGTACCTCTTCTGTTTCTCTCTGTGTGTGATGAGGTCAAATTTGTTTTGGAAAGCTGGGATTTCTTTCAGATTTACAGTTGTTTTAAACCTCATTGATAATAAATATTTGGCCAGGGTGATTTCTCCTTTTCCCTCCCCCTTTTTCCTCTCTACTGGATTTCTTTTTCTTTTTCACTTTCTTTTTTGTTTAGCATGCACTTTTTCTCAGATCAGGAATGCCATGCACATCAGCAAGTGTTCTCCTTAGCACAACAGGGGTCCTGTAAAGGGAACTGGCTGGGACTGTGCAATGGGGAGACTTGGCTCAAATAAAAGCTGGATTACAGATTGTAGAGTGGGACAGGCAAACACAACAAACCCAGGTCAATATTGATGGGCTGGGGGGGGCAAAAATAATTTCCATGAGAGCATGTCATTAGATTACAGGGAAATTTACAGAACACACTTAACAGCAACACAATGAAGTTCTATATTTATTTTTGAGAAGATAAACGGCCTATGGTATGTTTCATTTAGCAACATTAAGTGGGTATTGGTCTCTACTGTGCATATATGATGAGCTTAAGAATTCTCTTTGCTCCTTTTTAATTTTTTAAATAACCTATTAAGCCCATATGCACTGTCCACATACCAATGGATGTGGGCCATCTATTGGAGTGTGATCAACCTACTGGGGATCACACTCTCAAAGAAAAATTACTCTTTCCTCCAGAAGCCAACTGTGAGTAAGTCCTCAGCTGGGGTGGGAGCTCATGAGCTACTCTGCCCCATGCAAGGATTTGATTGGTTTGCTCCTGCGCNGGTCTTGTACAGGCAGCCAGGACTGATGCATGCTTATGGGCTCATTGGCTTTGGAATGCTTAGGAAACACTGGTTTGACCCAATCCTCTTGGATGTTTTGCTCTTACAATCTTTCCACCTTCTTCTTTAATTGCCCCGGAGCCTTGGGGGAGGGGTTGTGATAGAGACATCTGATTTGGGCCTGAGCACTCCACAGGTACTGTTTCTCTGTACTTTGACTAGTTGTGAGCTTCTGTGTTATATCCACTGGACAAAATCTTCTCAGCTGAGNACTGAGGGCTGCAGGAATCTATGGATCTCGAGGTAGGAATTTAGAGGGTGGTTTGATAAGAAGTTGGGAAGGGAGAGTATGTAGGACTGGAGCTTGCAGAACTTAGAGGGCTAATGGAATACATGTGGTAAAATACATCGCATGAAATTCCCAAAAATAGTTTAAAAATTATTATGTTTAGTTTTTAAAGATGTTCTCTGGAAATCTTGAATGTTTTCATATCCTCCAGGTCTTACATTCTTTCTTTCTCCTGTCTATAATATTTGCCGAGCCTTGGGGTGGGGTTGACAAAGACGTCACATTTAGGGATGAGCTTTCCTTCTTTTCTTCCCAGCACTTTGACCACTTGTTTATNTGTTTGCACTGACTGCTCTCCACTGCAAAATAAGCTTCTCTGCCCAGCTTGTGAGTGTCACTGATCATGCTGGTTCACAGAAGCATNTATTTGAGAGAAAGAGTTTGGATAGTAAGTTGGAGAAATGGAGGATGAAAGACAAACAATAAACTTTCACTCTCTGGAGAGAGGCCAAACAGTGTAGATTGCCATATTACAGAAACGCAACGGATAGATAAGTCAGCCCTACCTTCGGAAAGAATCTGCAGAGAAGTGGAGGCATTTGGTGTGGACCAGGGAGAATGAAGAGATCTCAGGCAGAGGAGAATGCACATATTGCTGGCAGAGCGAACAGCTCAAACAAAACATTGGATGCATTTGGAAAATGGATCCTCTTCATATGAACAAACTAAAGAGGGATGTGAAATGATCACAGGGGGAGTTGATNATTCATCACAACAGGGTGTCAAATAGGCTGTAGTCCAGAAATGTAGAGATAGTGCAGCACATACAACTCCCAAAGTGTCACACATCACATAAGTATATTCAAGGATAATTTAAATCACATCATCATTTGAATNAATGTAGAAAGACCTTTTGAGAGAATCTCTGTCTCAAAATCCCAAAGAAACCTGGAGTAGAAGAAGATCTTAATGCAATAAAAACTATACACACACACACACACACACACACACACACACACACACACATCTGGGCTAGAGTTAGCTCTTGAAAGAGTTTATATTGGAGAACTTTTTAAGATCATCATGAGAGATTGGATGAAGTGAGATGAGCAGGACATCTGGAGCCCACATGAAAAAGTAAGGAGACATGAATTGATCTGTTTCCGGAGTGGAAGGTCACAAACAAGCATCTCACTAANGGCAAGACCATTGACATGAGAGGATCTCTGGGTGTTCATTGGATGGAGTGATCAGGAATAAATGTTCAAGATGAAGCANAGGTGACATGGAACATGTGCGAAGCTGAGATGGTAAGGACTCNTTAATCCAAGAGGAGGCAGTAGTTAAATTTGAAAGCTCTCTACTGAAATATGAAAGAGAAGAGAAGCAAGCTTGGCTTCCTGATCTCTCTTGTTTCACATGGTGTGGTAGCATCTACAATTAGCACACACAACAGGGATGGTGTTTTAGTTTCTGTTGACATTGCTTCCTGGTTGTATGAAGAAATATTNATATAAATATCAGTAGAAAGTTGCTGCTCTCCCTGGATTCCTGTCTCATTTTCTGGATCCCAATAAACAAAGATGCAAAGAGAAAATCATATCAAAATACCAAAGGCCTGGTCTTTAAGGAGTCACCCTAAGGGCTGGGGATGTATCCCAGTTGGTAGAATGCTTGTCTGGTATGCATGAAGCCTTGGTTTCATTCCTCAGNACTACAGAAACTAAGTATGATGGTGCATAACTGTAATTTCAGCCCTCATGAGGTGGGGGCAGGAAAGTTAGAACTTTAAGGTCATTCTTGGCTACATACCNAGTTCCAGGACAGCCCATTCTGCCTGAGACCTATTCTCAAAAATTAACTANTTAAAAATGTTAAAGGGGCTGGATAGATGCCCAGTGGTTAAGACCATGCCCTGCTCTTGNNACCACCCAAGGTTCGGTTCCCAGCATTCACATGGTGGCTCACAACTGACTGAAACTCTAGTTCCAGGGTATCTGATGCCCTCTTCTGGCCTTCAAGGGTTCATGCACACACATATGTGGCACACACACACTCAGGCACATACACATATAATAAAATATTTTTTAATGGCTAGGCACCAGTTAAAATTGAACTTTTGTTTACTAAACCTCAAATTAAATCCCTATGGAGAAAATGAACTATAAGGATGCTTTCAAGTCCTGNAAACATGTTTTAACTTCATTTTAAATGTATTTCTTCATCCCTGCCTCCTCTCTTCACCCTGGTCTCTTTGTCCTTCCCTCTATTGCTCAATATTCCCAATCCTTCCAACAGTCCCTTTTCTTTCTTCCCAGGTTCTACCCTGACAGCAAACAATGAACCTTCACAGCTGAGCTTCCTGTAGAGCANGTGGAAGAGAGGGCACAAAAACTTGNATGGGAATGAACAAATCAGCTGTCTTAGGGTTTCTGTTGCTGCAAGAGAACACCATGACCACAAGCAAGTTCGGGAGGAANGGGTTTATTACACTTCCACTTCCACATCCCTGTTCATTATTGAAGGAAATCAGGGCAGGAACTCATACAGGGCAGGAAACTGGAGGCAGGAGCTGATTACTGATTTGCTTCCCATGGTTTGCTCAGCCTGCTTTCTTACAGAACCCAGGATCACTAGCCCCACCCACAATGAGCTGGGCCCTCCTCCATCAATCACTAATTAAGAAAAAGGCTTACAGCTGGATGTTATGAGGAGTTTTTCTCAATCAAGGTTCCATCCTTTCTGACAACTCTAGCTTGTGTCAAGTTGACATAAAAGTAGTCAGCACATCAGCACTGTGAAAGAGTCATCATTTCATGGAAGTTATTCTCATAATCTCATCTCACTGAATAAGGAATTCATTGTTTTCCTTCACATCATTGTATTCCTAGATTCTCTTTTAACCCCAAAGTATAACTCTTCTAGCTGGAGACATTCTAAATAAGAAATTAGAGATCATTTTGTATTTTTATCCAATCCTGTAATTTCAAAACATGAAAACANTTCCAAAATAATAGTAAACACAGAATGCNTTGTAAACAAGGCAATTTGCTTTATTTCCATAGGTTCAGAAATTTTTACCAAATCACCAACAGTTCAGAAGTGGGAGACCAGACCCAGAAGACTAGAAAGATCATCATCTCAGAATACAAGAAAGAAAAAGGAAGTTAAGCTTTGCTTTTAAATTTTCCTTTTTCCCCCTTTATATTATGGACAAAAACATCCATAGCTCCCAGACTGTGCAGGTTGAAGAAAGGATTAGCCAGAGCAGAGATCCCAGGCATGCATCTTATTTATGCACAATGGAAAAATTTCAATCATTTTTCTTACACGCAGAGTCTTGAAGCTGAAGCTGAACCTTGCTGGAGCATCGTAATTCTGTGCAAGTCAGGTCTTTAGCATTTGCTTGTCCTCTGAAGTGTCTCAAACAGGCAGGACAGNATTTCATTACATCTTTTTGAGTTTCAGGTGCTACATGATACTTACCAAAAGGGGAGTTTTAATTTTTTCTTTGTGACTATAAATTTGAAACAGGAGAGTTAAATATTAACCCTCTTCCTCATTTTCAATGTCAGTGTGTAGCAGAATTGGANTTTCAATTGTTTATGATAACTGCTTAAAAGTGAGTCAATTGTAGACACACTCACACGGTCCTAGTTGTGAGCACTGCTGATACTTGGTGCACAGCGGGTTCCCCTTTTCTCTCCTCCTTCCTTCCACTCCCTCCATTCCTTTCTTTTATTATTTCTTTTTCTTTTTTTTTAACACATTCTAATCTAGACCAGGCTACTTGCTACATAGGAGAATGACCTTGAACTCATGATCCTCCTGTCTCNTCTGGGATTATAAGCNTGTGCCTAACAGAAATTTATCTTTCCTTTAAAGTCATAAGCACCTTGGCATAACAGCATTTTTCATAGATGTTAAGTGCAATACTGATGCTACCAATATATTTTATGTTCCTCTGTAGGTATTTTAGAACCTAATACTTTTAATAAGGTATTATGGGTAAAAGAAGATAGCCTTCTTCATGATATCCAAGCCACTACAACATTTCCTAACACTTTTCATTGGTAAGATCATTTGGACTTCTTNGATTTTGCCTCTGTTTATAGTGTATTGCCAGTAGTGGTGGANATATGTGTTCTTTTCTGCTTCCCTTATCTGAATCAGTATTAAATCACATTTGTAGTTTGAAGGTATTCAAGTGCAATTAAGCTCTCACTGATGTGCACAGTTCTTTTGTTTCTGACACATCTCTTGCCTTGAAAATAACAGTGTTGACACAAAACANGTGAAGAGAAATACCATCCTCTAAGCATGACATAGCCTTGGAAACCATGAACCCAAAGNAGCTGTGCACACTGGTACTGGATCCACAGAGGTCAGGCCCTCCTATCAGTAAGCTGTGAAGGCAGGGAGGGAGGTGGTGCTACTGCAAACTGCTGATCCACTGGCAACCAACAGACTTGTGGAGAATAGGGACGCACCAGGATGTAATAGTGCCAAACTCAGAGTCACACAGATGACCCTAGTTCAGCTCTGTGGGGTCACAAAACAAAACAAAATATAGCAAATGATGGGAACACATGGGCAGCGGGTTGTGGAGCAACCAAACTGCATACTATACAGGTATGAAACTGTACAAGAACAAAATTTACTAATGAATAAGAAATTTTAAGTTTTACCTTTAATCTAACTTTTGCATTAGATAAAAAAGAAAAAGCTAATGCATTGTTCTTTCTTCTAATAAAAACTAAACCAATTAAAGAATAAGTTTAAAAGAAAACAGCCAGAGAAGAATGGAGCCACAATAATGGCTAGGCTAATTATTTCTGGATAAACATAGGAAGAGAATGAGAAGATGGAGGTGGGACAGTTGATGAAATATGTCATCTATCCTTTCTCAAGTTTTATTCCTACATAGTATGCATCTGTATTCATACTAAAATGGCTTCTCTCACCTCATCTCTGNCAGCTCTTCATAATTCAGTCTCTTCTCATTACTTTGTAATGTTCATAAACACTTTTAATCCCAGCACTCGGGAGGCAGAGGCAAACAGATCCCTGAGAATTCAAGGCCATCCTACAAAGCAAGTTCCAGGACAGCCAGGGCTCTTATACAGAGAAATCTTGTCTCGAAAAACCAAAACAAACAAACAAATAATAGTGGATAGTGCCTGAAGAACAACACCCAAGGTTGTTCTCTAGCCTATACACACACACACACAGACACACACCTGTCTCTTATACACATCTAGATGTGTATAAGAGACAGGCTGTGAGTGGATCTGATACAGAGAGGGGAAGGAATTAAAACCTCATCCATCAGTCCATCAGCTCTCCATCTGCTCTTGTCTTTCATCTGCATCTTTTTGTTAAGTAAACATACATGTCTAGGTAGGTTAATGAATATATATGTTTATATAGATTTATCAATATATACAGATATGTTTGTGATGCAAAAGTATTCTTTTCCTAAAATATTTTATTAAACTACTAAAGTTTCCTAAGACTGGGAAGTTCTTTCTTGTGTTACTTACCACACAAATAGCAGGGTTGGGAAGCAAGTTTCTTAGAACCATTAGCTTCATGGAAACACCTAGATCTTCAAGAAAACACACCTTGTCTTGAGGCTGTGTCCCCCTTAAAAACAACCACAAACTATTTATATGAGCTCGGTGTTAAGGACTGCATTTGAAGTCACAAGAGCATTTCCAGTGGGGATGTAGAATAAGGAAATCGCATTTGGGCTGGAAATGTACTAAGTGCCCATGGGTCCTGAGTTCTTTTCTTGTTCCCCACTAAAGAGAGCCTGAAAGTGGACTCTTAGGAAACCACTTAGACTCAGATGAGGTCAAGAGGGTGGGCCTCTCTATGGGAAGGAAGGTTCCCCTAGGGACTGGAAGAGACTCCATGGCTTCTCTGCCATGTGAGAAGCCAATGAGAGTGACCATCAACAAGAGAGGAGGGAGACTGTCCCCAGAATCTGCTAGATTTCCTTCTTGGTCTCCTTATCCTCTAGAACTATGAGAGAACTTTGGCACATGACACCATGCAAGGGTGATGAGAANATCTTCACTGAAATGTAGGGCAGAATTTTATCTCCCTGACTCTTGGATAAGCATGGCTCTGTCAATTAGTGTAACCAATGAAAGTGACAAGCCTCTCCCCTGGGTGTGTCTTTGAACTATCAATTTGTGAGCTCCCATTGTCTAGAAGGTTTTGAGTATGGTTTAAGATTCATCTCCTATNAGCTCACATCACTGAAATAAACAAACAAACAAATAATAGAAGAAAACAAAAAACAGCCACTCAAACCTGTAACAACCAAGTGCCATGAGTGAGTCCCACTTTTGTGCATTCCTGAGTCGCTAACTTCAAGGGTTATGTATCACAGCAGCGTAACCTAGCCCCTACTGGCCAGTGTGTCTTGTCCACTCACTGCCTGTCACCTCTAATGCTTTAGGTGTTCTGAACATCCTTTTCCATCCACTGTTTGGCACCATCATTTACTAAATACTGAACCCACCTGTAGTCTTGGTTTTATTATATCCNTAGAAGGCTATTGGGCCAATGGTGTTTGTTTCTCATCATTTGATGGATAAAGGCTGGCTTTGTCACTAGTCAAAAGTCCCAAAGTCAGGGGCTGGAGTTAAGGTTAAGAAAGTTTGTTGTTCTTTCAGAGGACATGAGTTTGGTTCCTAGCACTTATATCAGAAGGCCAACAAAAACCTGTAACTCTAGCTCCAGGGTATTTGGTGCCCACTTCTGACCTCTGTGTACACCTGCACACACACACATACACACATGCACACTCATTCTGACCTCTGTGTGCAGCTGTACACATACACACCCACATACAGATGCACACTCATATAAATACATTATAAAAAGTTTTAAATCCCACAGTTAGTGGTAGGCACACACACACATACACACACACACACACACACACACACACACGCACGCACACACACAGTAAAAAGAAAGCATACAAAGGAAAATACAATTTTTTTATTGTGAGAGATTGAGTCATAACTTTCTCACAGACTTTAACCACAGACGTTTGAAAATTATTAAGTTGATAATTTCCAGTTTCCTTTGATGTTCAGTGGTGGTGCTAGTGGATAATGATGATTAGTGAGGATGCTATTGATGGTGGTAATGATGGTGATGGTGGTAATGATGGTGATGGAGGTAATGANGGTGATGGAGGCAATGATGGTGATGATGGGGATGATTATGATGATGGCCATGACTATGATGGTGGTGATGAAAATTGTACTGATAGTGATACTGGTGATGCTGCCACTGGTTATGATGATTCATTTGAGACACAGTCTCGTGTATTCCAATGTGGCCCCAATCTATTCGTGTAAATGTGGATAACCATGAATTTCTGAATCTACCCCCTCCACCTCCTGAGAGTTGTGATTATGGTTTTGTGCCANCACATTTTAGTTTCTGTGGTGCTGGGGACGAACCCAGAGCATGCACACTGCACAAATGCTCTATCAACGGAGCCACACCTCTGNCTCTNCTGATGATTTTTCTACAAACATTTTCAACATCGTAATTTTCACTTAGTGCTAGAGAGTGAGTTTAGTGTTTTACCTGAACATATTCTGTCCAGGATAGTCAAAGCAGAGACCTAGGAGCTTAGGATGAGGCAGATGAAGCAAGAAGACACTTTCCCTTGGTTGCTAGAGAAGACAGGTGCCTTTTCCCTTGTCAGCATGGCTGAGATTTAGCACCATCAGGAAACAAATCAGATATTCCAAAATAGTCCCATTGGACTTGAAGATGCCTCCTTTGAATATTGGTGCTTCAGCTATTCACACTTTACTTCTGATACATAGAAATATCCAAGACTTTAGTTGATGCATGTCCAGCCAGCTTTACAACAAGGATTTAAGAGCTTCACGATATTATTTGCCATGAATAATTGCTTGAGGAGCATATTGGATCACCTTGTATAACTTTCTCAGGCTGGATTTAATTTCAGGTTTGACTGTTATATTGTAGCTTTGTGGAACAATAACAAAAAAATCATAATTTAGATTNGGAGAAACAAAACAAATGATGATGGGAATATTATCATAACCGTAATTTTATAGCACAGTTTAATTATTTGGTTCAGTAATGTTCAATAATTATTTCAACACCAAAATCCCTCTGCATCCCAGCCCCTCAACAAACTAAACAACTGTTTCACTACCAGTGACTAATTTATAAGGCAATTTCAGAATCTTATGACTCCTTGTCTCTCTGAGATTTACAGTCACTAATAAAAGGCCCTAACTTCAAGGGGCATGAATTAAAACTCATTTATAAAGAGCAAAAATTCAGAATTTTTTCCTTGTTCTTCCTCTATCCAGAGGGGTCCATGTTCTTGTTGACTTGGTGTAAGTGGGTAAACCTGAATTACAAGGACTCATTAAATGTTGGGAAAACGAATGAATTCACTCACGTGTCTAAATTAGGCAGAACTAGGAGTGAGCCAGAGGAAGTTCTTTTCCTGTTCAGATTCTTAAGAATTAATCTCAGGAAACCTTTGTTTACNTTTTTTTCTTCTTCTTTTTAAAACAAACCAACCCAAAGTTTAATTNTGTGTACCTAAAAATCACTTTTCCCCTTCCCTCACAATCATCCTCCAAATCCAAAGATCAAGCCTGGTAGATGTGTCCTCCACTTCCCTCTGTCCCTTCGGCCTGACCACCTTTTCCCTTTGCCTGAAGGTCTATGAACCCTTCCTCTCTGGCTTCCTGACTGCATCCCTATCCCCCTCGACTGCTCTCCACAAACCAGCCAGGATGACTCTTCTGGAACACGAAGCAGATCCCAGCCACTCTGAAAAGTCCTCACCTTCGCTTCCATCAGCTTTAGAATGGAAGNTTAGGACCCTGTCAGCAGGCTCCGGGAACAGTTCCTACATGATTATCTTTGTCCTAATGTCCCCTAGGACCCCACCATTTCACAATCCAGGCAACTTCAGCAAACTTATGTTTGTGTGTCTATGTATATGTGTGTGGGTATGTATGTGTGAGTATGTGTATGTATGTGGTTATGTGTATGTGAGAATGTATATGAGTGTGTCGATGTATATTTGAAAACGTGTCTATGTGTGTCTGTGTGTATATGTGGGGGATATGTGTGCCTATCTGTAAATATGTATAAATAATATATATGCATGTGTTTATGTGTGTATGAGTTTGTGTGTATATGTCTCTGTGCAAGGGATACATATGAATTTATATATGTCTTATGTGTATGTGGGAAGTATGTGTGTATATATGTATGTAGCAAGTATATGCACATGTGTGCATGTATATGAGGGAGTCGTGTACATGTGTACATATGTATAAATTTGTGTGTATGTGTGTAGGGGATTATATGTCTGTGTATTTGAGGGGCATATGTATATATGTGTATGTGCATATATAGGTATGAGTGTGCATATGTGTATGTATGCCTGTGTATGTGCTAGCATGTCTGTAATATGTGTTGGTTGGTATATATGGGTATGCATGTGTATATGTATGTGTGTGTCCTTCTCTGTATGACATAGTCATGTCTAAACCAGCTGGAACAGCTAATCCATCACTCCTTAAGATCGTGGGTTTCCTTTCTTCTGTGAGCTCTTCTGGGTTAAGTACCCATCTGTGTTCTGGCNCAATACCATTGAGGCGGTCCCATGATAGCTTCCCTTTTTAAATAGGATTCTTCAATCCCTTACCAAATGTCAAACCCTGAGAATGGCACCATGTTCGTTTATTCTCCACGGAGCGTGGTGGCTAGCACATAGTAGGATGCAAAAAGTTACACCTATCCTTGTGAATCCCTTGGGGAGACTTTGCTGTTCCATGATTTCCCCACCCTTTGCCATCCTCCTTGGTACAGACAGTTTTGCATCAGGTGGTGTAACCTTACTGGTTATTTTAAACATGTGAGTGGCTGCTCTCTTGGGCTATTTTGATATAGCAGCCCCAGATTCAGTATTCCTTCACATTTGCCTGTTTGTTTGTGTGGAAGGCT
>LZPO01087257.1:127812-151162 GCA_001675575.1 Neotoma lepida | reverse complement strand
CTCTCTTTAGAGCTCATCTCTTTCCTTCCCATCCTTCTCCCTCCTGCACTAAAAGGTCACTAGTTGGAGTTTGCGTCCTCACTTGGGGTCTGACTTCACTCTCACATTTCCTGACTCATTAGCAGTGGCTCTTTCTGAAGATGTTTCTTCTTTACCCAACCTCCAGGCAACACAATTTTTAGAACCATGTTCTAGTATTGTTACCTCTGATGACCATGATCACTTTGGAAAATTTTCCTCCCATTTTCTTTCATAAGGGTGGAAGTTCCCTGAGCACACATGCCTCTCTCCTGTGCTACTCCCTGCTGTGTCTTCTACACCTGNAATACTGCTCTGTGGAGTCAGGGCTTAATAAATATCTGTTTGATGCTGCATAACAATGATGGGGCTGGGGAGACACTCAGTAGATAAGAGAGAGCACTTGGTGTGAAAGCAAGAAGGTCTGAGTTCAAATCTGATTTTGTGTGTGTGTGTGTGTGTGTGTGTGTGTGTGTGTGTGTGTGTGTGTGTGTGTAAGGCAGGCATGGCTGCTCTGGTGTTCTCAAAACCAATGTTGACAGGCCTGTTTTGGGAGTCCTCTGGAGAGCCAGACTAACTGATGCAGTGAACCGTAGGTTGAATTAGACTCCATCTCAAAAAATATGATGAAGAGTGACTGAGGTGGTGGTGGTAACACAGGTCTTTAATCCCAGCAGTTGGGAGGCAGAGACAGATAGATCTCTGAGTTTGAGGCCAGCCTTATCTACACAGCAAGTTCCAAGATAGCCAGGGCTACACAGAGAAGCTGTGTCTCAAAACAAAACAAACAAACAAAAGAGTGACCAAGGAAAACACCTTCCTTGGCGTCTTGTCTCTACATGCACAAGCACACACAGGCTCACACACATGAGCACACACATACACACACATACACAAAATATTAAAATGGGAAAACAACCAGATATGACCGCTGCTGTTTCTTTTACTTTCTTCCCAAGTTACTGCATTTCTGCTGGGGCCTTCCATCCCCCTCTCCTACCTTCTCCAGATCCAACCTGTCCGTACTTTCTCTCAGACTCGCAACTGACTGAGATCTCTGATATGCTTCTGTTGGCTTTTCTTTCCTTCCCTTGTGCACATGGCTTCATTCTTGGCACCTAAGATTGGGGGTTCTCAACTCTGGCTGCATGCTGGCATCAAATGGAGTGTTAAAAAAGATAGATGCTTGGATACACCTCCAAGGAATAGGTTTAATTGGTCTTGAAGGTGGGGACCCAGGCATTAGGATTTGTGAGAGTTCGTTGCCAAGGTTGTGAACCTGTGGTGGTGGACAGAACCTGGGGGAAGAGAAAGAAGAGAATCTAGGGCATCCTGAATTCTGGGCCCACCAAAGGGAATATTGAGAGTAGAGGTTGGGGCTGGGTGACAAAAGGGTGAACTTGCTAGGGATGAGCTTGAGGGAAGATCCTTGAACTCAGAAACAAGGTGGCCTCCCTGTGTTAACTATGCACTCTTGCCTCTCCTCAACACTTTGTCTGGGATAACCTTGTTGGCCCCATGAAATTATTTATTTTTTTAAGATCATTGATTTGTTAGACAGTTACCCCCTCATCTGCTTCATTCCCTTAACTGCAGTCATGTGAGACTCTTAAAAAACAAAACCACCCTGGAGGGCCAGAGGAGATGACTCAGGAGCCAAAATGCTTGTTTTACATGCCTGAGAACTGGAGTTCATGTCCAGAATGCAAGCAAATGGCCAAATGGGTGTGGTGGCCCACTTGTAATTCCAGCCCAGGAGAAGCAGAGATGAATTTCAGGGCAAGTTAGCTAGCTAGATTAGCCAACTCAGCAAGCTCAGGGCTCAAGTGAGAGACTCTGACTCCACATACAAAATGATGAGCTACCTCAATATAGAGTGACTGAGGAAGACTACCTCTGGCCTCCACACCCACAGGCACTTACATAAATGGGCACCCTCACATCCACAACAGTCTAGAAACATGCCAGTATGCACATGCACATCATACACACACACACACACACACACACACACACACACATTTGCTGTGGGATGTCTTTTTGTCCACTGTGAAAATGTGTTGCTCTGGTTGGCTGATAAACAAAGCTGCATTGGCAGGGTAAGTTTAGGTGGTACATTCAAACTGAAGATGAGATAAAGAAGGGTGGAGTCCAGGAGACACCAGCCCGCAGCCGAAAGAGCAACAAGATGCCAGCAGACTGGTAACACCATGGCCATGTGACAACATATAGCTTAATCACTAGCCTGACCCATAGGCCATATAATTTGAAATTAATATTAAGCCTCTTAGTGATTATTTATAAGCAGTTGCAGGACCACAGGGCTGGATGGGACCAGAGAAACATGGGACCGCAGGGCCAGGTGGAACTGGAAAAACTTACAGCTACACATCCATAAACAGGCAAAGTAATAATAATAACAATAATTCTCATGACTTAAGAAGTAGGAGGTAAGAATAGTAAGCAAAAATCAACAAATAGTAAATAAACTAGTGTATCAGTCAGTCATGCTTGCATATATGTGTGTGTCATCATTTTAGATTATTTAGTCTTTTATTTTTCTGCTATAAGACACACAGAAAAGGACTGATAACCAACAAATTTTAGCTATACACACCACCAGCAGCATCAGAATGGAAACTTTGCAAGGCAGCCTNGAGAAGCATCACTTGTCAGATATCTGGGCAAGCAGTCCCCAAAGCAGATGTCATCTTGTGTCACAGGGAAGTCAAGATGCTCAGGGTGCAGCCGTGGTGCGAAAGCATGCATGCTTGAGTTCCAAGTGAGCAGACATGAGCCAGTCAGCAGGATGCCAGGAAAGCAGTGTGCTTGCTCCAGTCCCCAGTCTAGTGTTTTATTCACGGGTCCACGTTGCAGCTCTTCAATAGTTAATGAAGCACCTCACTTCTCCTGGACATCCTGCTACCATCAGAGTAAACACATCCTATACTTTGAAGCCAAGTGTATTCTTAACAGTTCGGCTCCTAGCCATCATCACAGAGAGGGAAAAAAATACAAAGGCACTAAGGGTTGAATTTGGGATCAGATAGGGGAAGCACTATTCTGTGGTTATTGCCAACGGAATTAGCTCACATTTTAAATCAGTAATATAGAAGTGGATGGTGCTAGAATTCCTGTGCAAGCCACAGCTGTCGAAAGATCCACAAGCAATATGGTTGCCTGAGCCAGGTAAACAGAGCCCTCTGGTAGATATCAGAAGCATGCTTTTCTGTATTCTAAGCAGTTTTTGACATCATGTTTTGCTTTATTGCAAACCCCAATGCTTTCCAATGGCTTAAAAATCTAGTTATGACTGTAGCTGTGAGGGAGCAGGTCTGCATGGGGCCAGAGAAATTTAATTTTTAGCTTTAAAAAAAAAGTACCAGCAAATTCAATTTTTCTCACATTTAGGGGTTCTTAGAGTTATACCAGCTTGCATAACTAGTATATTAGAGAATGTGTTACTATGGATGATTTTTTAGCACATTTATTATTTATGAAACACAGAGGAAAATAGCTAGGAATGATTATTTCAGGGAATCTCCGGTAGCTTTTATTATTATTATTATTGTATTCGGAGAAGTTGCCCCTGCTGTTTTAATTCAAACATTAAAAGTTAAATCTCTTTTCATCTCGACCTACATTTTTAAAAAGCTGCTTTAGCCCTTATTATGGAGCACAGACACTGTGTGAAAGGAAAAACCCCCAGGATGTGATCCTGCGGCTGGGGTTGGTGTGGGATCAGAATCATTCCTACCAACACATCTAGGCAAGTACAAGCAGAAAACAAATCCAGTCAATCTCAGTCTCAGGTTAGGTTCTCTCTCTCTCTCTTTCTCTCCCTCTATCTTTCCTCAGCACCTTGTCTTGCCAAGCTCTCCCAAAGCATGAAACTAACACAGACTGATGAAAGCCTTCTGGTCAGTCTCCCTGTATGTGCTCAGGGGTGCAGGAGTGGCAAGCAATATTACCACATCCCTTCTGACAATGGACTGGATGTTGAAATAGTACAGAAAACTTCTACACTTATAGTCAACCTAGAAAATGGGTAGAAAATCTTGCTATAGTTTGATATTAAAATGTTCACCCCAGACGTGTNTATATAGACACTTGGTCCTCTGCTAGTGTGTGGAGAGGTGGCGGCATCTTTAGGAAGTGGAAGCTTGCTGGAGCAAGTGGGTCCCTGAGAGTGGGTCTTGGGGGTTATAATTGCTTTTAGTTGCAGCCAGGTTTCTGTTATGGTTGGGCAGGATGTGAGCAGCAGCAACTGCATACACCAAATGCCACAGTGGGAGCTGTTCCCACTACCAGGCCTTTTCCTCCCTGAAATTTCCCGAGACTGCCAGCCAAGATAGCTTCCTCCAGTTAGCTGTTTGCCATAGTGACAAGACAGAATATGAATAGGAGAGTCTCCACAAAGCTATCCAAGTGATCAATGTGCACATGACAAGACAGCTAACATCACTTTTCATATCACAAATGAAAATCAAATTGCTAGAAAGATGGCTCAGGGAGTAAGTTAACTCCTGCTGTGCAAGCATGGGGACCTGAGTTCAGATCCTCAGCATCCGTGTAAAAGCCATGTGGAGCAGCATACATCTGTAACGACAGTACATGGGGCCAAGCAGGATGGTCCCTGAAGCTCATTGGCCAGCCAGCCTAACCAAATTGCTGAGCTCTATGTTCAGTGAGACTTTGACTTGGAAAGAAGAGACTGATCAAGGAAGATACCCAGTATCAACCAGTGACCTCCACATGGACTTGCACACACACACATGTGTACATATGCATGAACAATACATGCACCACAAACACTCACATGTACCTCCCACACACAAAGAAATGAAAATCCGAAAGCAATAGGCCTTCATGCCCATTAGCACAGCAGCTCTATTTGTTTAAAGGAAAGTCAGCGTAAGTGATGGTGAGAGAAACTGCAGCACTTGTGCTTTGCTGATATTCCAGAATGTACCATGGGGTGGGTGCTCCAGAAATCAGTGTGATGATTCCCAAACTAATGGCAATGGCCATAGGTGGTTGGGGCAAAATTCCTGAGATAAAGAACCTACCAGGAAAGGTTCATGTTGGCTCATTATTTCCAGAGTTGCAGGGGACAGATGGCTGACCCCTTNGTTTGAGGCCTGTGACAAGGTAAAGCATCATAGTGGAAGCACATAGTAGGACAAGGCTGCTCACCTCATGGTGGCCCTGAAGCAATGTGGTAAATTGGNTCACCCTGACAATACCTCCTTATTCAAGAATGGAGCTACTGGTATTTGAAGGGATATGTTTTGTGAGCTCTTTTGCTCAGGTGAGTGGATTAGTAAGGAAACTGGTGCCATGCTTTGGATGCCACATAGAAGACGTANATAACCACATGACTGGCTTAGCCCAGCCACTCAGTGAGAAGTCACCCAGATAGCTTTAGCAGATAGCCTTACCTTGCCCAACTTTGTTATCATCGCAGGATAATGGTAAAGACACCCAGGCCAAAGCTCCATGGGTAGAATTCGAGGAGACAGCATGCTTCCCAGCATCAAGTCAATGCTCAGAGCATTGAATTCAAACTGTACCTGATGTCTTTCCTCTTTAGAAGGTGGAGTCTATTTCTATCTGTGTAGAAAGTAAGACAGAACAGCACTGTGAGACTTCCATGATGAGACCCAGGATCACCTTGTAGAAAGTAAGACAGAAAAGCACTGTGAGACTTCCATGATGAGACCCAGGATCACCTTGCTCTCTTTCTCGTCTCACAAATAAGCAAT
This sequence comes from Neotoma lepida, assembly GCA_001675575.1. Taxonomy (NCBI): domain Eukaryota; kingdom Metazoa; phylum Chordata; class Mammalia; order Rodentia; family Cricetidae; genus Neotoma; species Neotoma lepida. The sequence continues at coordinate 145,379 of LZPO01087257.1, read as the reverse complement.
TATTATTATCATCAAATATTACGGCAATTTGTCCTAAGAAAGAGATAAAAGACATAAGTCACATAGTCAATAATTTAATCTACCCTCCTCCAGCATCCTGAAATATTCATCAGTGTGTTCTTCATCCCCATCCTGCATACACCCAAACACACACACACACACACACACACACACACACACACACGGTTGATATCTTACTCCTGCGTGATTTGCTTCCTTTTAAAGGTGGTTAGCAGCTTTGAGAATGAAACTGACAGGTAAATGGGATGCCTCCTTTGCTTCATTGAAAGCAGAAGAAAATGCCTTTTGGTGGCCAGGTAAGTATTGCGTGACCTTGATTCTTAGGCAGGCCATCCAAGATTATAGGATTCTGTTGGGCAGGGTATCTATTTTCTAGGTTCTTGACTGGTGAATGTGACCCATGCTGAAGGAAAACTTGGGTTCCTGTGACTAGAGACCAGCATACACCAATGTGTAAATATGCCTCCTTTGCTAATAGCAAGGAAGGAGTTGCCCAATTGGGAGTTCATGTATATAGTTTGGGTAGGCAAGAGGGTGCCTTCTCAATGCCAGGAGCATTTGCCTACACTAGGCTGACTCGGAGCATTTCCTTGCTTCTGAGGGTTACTTTCCGCTCTGAGGGTTCAACGCTCATGCATTTGATGGATGCTGGCCTTAATTTACTGTGTTGCATTTGTTGTGAACTGTGGAAGGATATTACCTTAAGGATATTCTTTTGAATATTAAATTAGAATAAATTAAGGCATNTTGCCTATTAAGCCTGAATCAGAGTTGAGTAATTGCCTTCTACTTTATGCCGCTAAGTTTGTTGAGGATGTAAGATATTTGTTTTAATTACCAAGTTGTTGAACTGACTCTCAATGAGCGTGGGCACAGACTTGGGTAAACAAAAACTTTTGAGTGACTCCATGAACTTCAAATAATGCCTAACTGGATATATCTCATTAGTAGTCTTCCTCTGATCATTACTTTTTTCCTTTGTCCAATGCTGAGTAATTGACTCCCTACCATTTATCCAGCACCATAAATTGCCTTTGAAATGGTAGTTAGGTCTTTGTTTTTTCAGTGCTTAATTGTTGCCTCAGTACTGCAATGTAAGTGATGGCCTGTACATGCAGTGTGCACACAACTGGCATAGGCCTATTGTGATGGTTTCTCCCATTTTCTTGATGTGGCAGTTAAGACACACAAGAGGGGGCATGAAGTTAGTCTTCAAGAAAAGGACTTCACATAGCTGGGGATGGGCATGGTCCTGGACACTGAAATTCTAAATAGATTCTATAATTCTTAAATTCTATATTGGAAATGCAAAATAGAGAAAAACTGCACATTAATGTCTGAATAGATTTGTTCTTTTCTTCTGACTCACTCCTGAAAAAACAATAACCTGAAAAAATTTAGCAGCTTTCCAAGTTAGACCATTGGTTAATAACATAGTTGGAAATCAGAAGACAGGATTCCACACTACTAATATGCATTTTTCATGGGTGAGAAATATATTTTATGTGCTTTCAAAATTTGAATGCGCAAAAACTATACCCTTTCTCTCCTTTCACACACAAATATCACATACAAATATATAACATGGTATGTGAATCTGGGCCAACTTTGATTGAAATGATAACCAAATACAGTATCTAGAATAGCAAAGAATATAAGGATATATAACTTTGTTTAAAACTTAGCTTCCTGTGTGAACGTGTGTGTATGTGTGTGTGTGTGTGTGTGTGTGTGTGTGTGTGTGTGATTTATCTTGAGGTTAATGAATGAGCCACATGAAACTTAAACCAAATTTCAGAATTTTCATTAAGAATGTATCACGTAGATGGTAGAAGATAAATGTCAAGACTCCTGGTGATTTACTATCTATTACGGAATTCTACTCCATAATACATTATTTAATCAAAACTCTCACTTAAAAAAGTAAAAGTAAAAAAGTAAAAGTGGCATGGGTAATATTTAAAGTTTGCATAATTCACACTATACATGCATATTTTTAAGGCGTAGATAGCTTGTGTCTGATGTGAGCATGAAGTCCCTTTTGCTGCCCATTTGGATCATAACATAAATGGCGAAGGAACTGCTGTGAGTTGCTGTAGCAAGCCTGAATTTTGTGAGCTCTTTAAAGTCAAAAGAACAAATTACAATGTCTGTTCTGTGTTAGACAGTTCCAGGGCCTTAAAGATTTAGGACCCACTAGAGTCTCTCTAATCTTCTCTCTGTCTGTACAGCAAAAACTGATGTGTATAGGATGATGGCTGCACTTCAGGTCCATGTTGATGAGAGGGAGAATGATTCCTTGATTCTTGAGTGAAATTCCTCTAAACNTAGTCATTCTTACATAGGGAACCAGGAAATTGTGTATTTAGAGACTGTGTGTGTGTGTCTGTGTATGTGTCTATGTGTGTATCTCTCTCTGTCTCTGTCTCTGTCTCTGTCTCTCTCTCTCTNTNTNTGTGTGTGTATGTGTGTGTGTGTGTGTCCAGAGGGCAAGAGAAAGCATCAGATTTCCTTGGAGCTGGAGTTAACTGTTTGTAGGACACCCAAGGGCACCAGGATCTGAACTCAGGTCCTCCTGATTGTGCAGTCAGTGCTCTTAACCACAGAGCCATCTCTCCAGCCCCTTTTGCTATTTTGTATGTTGTATAATTGGCCTGCAATTCCTGTAGTTACTGAGGAATCATAATGCACCGTGAAACGCCCAGCTGGAGTTAACCAGAATTGGAACCAGATAAGCCTCGTTTTATTTTTTTATAAGTTTTTGGCAATTTCATACATGCTTAAATATATTTTNGGTTTAAAATTTCTATGGCTTTCAGCAAGGAAACCAACCAGACAGAACCTCAACTTTCTAAAACTTAAGAAATGCCTAATTTTTAAATATGTGAGAAAACTCTCAGGTTGGAGAGATGTTTCTGTACATACTGCTCTTACAGAGGACTTGAGTTTAGTTCCCAGTGCATACATCGGCAGCTCACAACCACCTGTAACTCCAGCTCCAGGAGGACCCAGTTCCTCTAGCCTCTGCAGGCACTTGTACCCACACAATCCCCAAACACATGTAATTAAAGTAAAATAAACTTTTAAAAACTAAAGTCTTCTAACACGCCACAAGAGAGCCAGGAATCTTTAACCCATGTTCACTTCCCATACAGGGACTGTGCTGACAGATTTCTTAAAGTAACTTGCCTGTCTTAAGTAGACTTGAGATCCCCACAGAGGCCTCCCTCGCTCCTCAGTTGTTTCTCTTCCATCCTCCACACCTGCCATGTGTCATGGAATGGATTTGTCTATGACTCCCATCTCACATGACACATTAGGTCATGGGTATAGACTTAGTGGTAAAGTGGGGGTGATAGGAGGCTGTAGAAACCCTGTATCAATATGCTCGACTATGAGTTATGGTCACTGCCCCAAAAGGTGAAAGGCTTATGAGATTGTACTTGCAGCTCTACTAGGTCTGAAAGAATCAAGATGAACCTAAAGACACAACCAATATCTGTGTCCTAGGAGATGAAGACTGAGGAAGACTACTAATGACTGTGTGTTAGTTACAATCAAAGACAAAGGCAGCTCTTTGTCTTTGGTGATAAGGAGCTTGTAGAAATCTGGGTATAGGGAGAGATGGAAGAGTGGAGTAAACGGGCTTCAGGATCTAAAGGACAAGAAGGTCTCTCTACTGGACCCAAATCTATATTAGGAAGTATTAATGACCACTAAAAGACAAAACAAAACAAAACAAAAAACAAACAACAACAAAACCAAAGAAATCTCTTGAGAGAACTGCGAAGAGAGATTAAAAAGGGCTATTCTGTATTATCTTCAAGCCATTTTCAGGGAAGATGGTAGTGTCTGAATGGGCTATGAGGAGAGCTGTCCTCAGAAGATTCTAGGTGGTACTCACCATCTGTGTTTGCCAAACACAAGGTCTGGTGACTGTCACAATTTACATTAAAGACTCAACATTATTGTCAGCTTTGTGAGATATTTCATTGTGGAATGAAGCAAACTGGATTCCCTGAAGATGGCCTTACTCAGGTTCCACTGCAGAGGCTAGAGTTGCAACCCCTGAANGTCTTCTATGAGTTACTTGTCTCATTGCTCTAGATGAGACAATGCCCTAAAAACAGCACAATACAAACTAAGGGAGGAAGGGTTTCAGCAGCTTANGTATTGGAGGATAGTCTATCATGGTGGTTGGAGCTCGAGGCAACTGCTCACATTGTATCTGCGCTCAGGAAGAGGAGGACAATGAATACTCATCCTCAGCTCATGTTCTGTATTTCTACCAAGCCCACGGAGTGGGGCTGCCCAGTCTTCTCACCTTCATTAACTCAATGTGGATCATTGCTCATGGGAATGCCAAGAGTTTGTCTCCTAGATGATTCAAGAGCTTATTGACAATTGCTCTTGAATTGACAATCAAAATTAACCATCATATATCTTGATGCTGGAAGTTATTCATGCCTAGAGAAGATCTTGTTTGTCTAGTGAACTGAGCAGATGCACCTGCTTGAGCAGCATGTATGTCAATTGCCAATGGATTCCAGATTTGGTATCTCTGAGGAGACCATGGCCAAATGGGGTCTACTGTGTTTGGAAGGTTACACAAGCAGCCCAAGGGGCTGATTACGATGCATATAAAGGGTCCTATTGTCTTCAGGTGGGATGTCTCTGAAGAACATTTTATTCTGTTGAGTCAGGGTCTGTGCTAGGTCTAGGTTATATTAAAATCATATCCCTGCTGGGCCACTTCCCTGGAATACCCTACATCATTTACAACCTTATAAGAGATGATAGCTTAGACCACAGCGGGAGCAACAAGTGGCTGGGTTCTGGCTTTTTTTTTTTTGAAGAACACATAGGGAATTTGTTTATAAAGTGACTAGATTTTCTAGATCTCAGGTTACACTATGAACCACTCTCCAGTTTTTCTAAGTTCTGGTTGTACATCACAGTCTCAAAAATGCAGGGACTCATGATCTAATAGCTCAAAACATGGTTTCCAATGCAACTTTTATAAGCTTGGGTGAACCCCTTACATCAAGGTTCCCTTGTGCAGGAACACATGCTGCATTCAAGTTAGAAAAGTACCCTTGGCTTGGAGAGTTTGGGCCATGTTATGTCNGAATCCAATTAGCAATTTGAATTGATTGGTGATGTCTGATTCCTGGGTGGGTCAAAATCTGCAGCTCTCAGCTGTTCTGTCCATGAGAATGAAGGCAGCCTGAGAAGCAGCAGATTGCTGTGTCGAGTGCTCTTTGCCCCTCCTGGGTAGAAAGGGTCATGACCTTCAGCAGCACTATTCTTACCTTCCCATTCTTCACCTCATGTTCTAATGCATTATTCAGGCTTTGTGAGACAGAACTGAGACCATCTCTATACCCAGAGCTCCTTTGCTGGGATCACATAGAGGTGAGGGTGCAGACACTGAGATAAGACTGTGAGAAAAAAGGACTGTGGCCTCAAGCTGCTCCGAAAATCACATGTGAAGCAAAGCTCTGGCTCAGCCACTTAAGTGACACATGTCCTCGGGTGAGTCATGTGACCTCTCTTAGCTGTCATTATGATGATAAGAGCTTGCACATGGATATCTTTCCTGGAGTAGNTACTTAATGACCACTCTCTGACCTGAACAGTGTATTCCCTTCTAGATGACCTTACAGGAATGTCTACTCAAGGGTGCCAGATTTTCTTTTCTTCTTTTAAGACTTAAANTTTTTTATTATTTTAATAGAACTTTTATTAATTATTTGAGAATTTCATGCACTAATACAATATATTTTGAATATTTTCACTTCCCACTCCTCCCCCTAACTCCTTCCAGGCCCACTTGCCCCCACCTAAATCCATGTCCTCTTATTTGTCACAGCCTANATATTGCAGTTTGTGCCGCTCATGGGTGTACGTGTAGGAACATGGCCAACCTCCACATAACCACACACTTAAAGAAGACTGGCTCTATGCCCTCGTCATCAGCTGTCAATAGCTCCTTAGCTAGGGGCAGAGTCTCTTCAGCCCCTTACTCCTTCATGCTGGAATAGTTTTGTCTTGTGCAGTCAGAAACTTCTATGAGTTCCTGAGTGCATCAGTTCTGAAATGTTCAAGAGATATTGTTTCTCCCTGGTCTTCCCCAACCTTTGTCTCTTACAGTCTTTCTACCCCTCTTCTGTGATGTTCCCTGAATCTTGAGGGGAGGGAGTATGATACAGATGTCCCACTTATGGCTGAGAACTCCACAGACACTCGCTTTCTGTACTTGGACTATCCGTGAGTTTCTGCTTTGACCATCATCCACTACACGAGACAGCTACTCTGATATGGACTTAGAGCTGTGCTATTTTTATTTTTAAGACAGGACATTTCCCACTAAGTCATACTTTTGGTAAAAATGCTGCTGTGGCTATATAAAACAGAACTTTGCCTCTTGGGCTATCTGTGTATAAATCCACAACTTTGCCGTAATCTTAGAATAGAATCTGCTGGTTCCCAACTCTGCCCTTGGGGGAAACTCACTCTTTGGATGTGGTACAGCTGGATTCCCAAGAGCCTTTGGCTTGAAGTCTGGTGGGGTCTCTGTAGCCTACTCTGTCAAATACACGTCATGCTACAGCCCTTTCTACAGCAGCCTGCATAGATGGCTATAGATAGGGGATGCAGATGCCTTCCTTTCCTTGCTTTTTAAGGTGGAATAATTTGAGATTAGAGGTCAGCAAGGATTTCTCAGCAAAAGACAAGATACAGTAAACATTTTAGAACTTGGGAGCCATATGGAATGTATAGCATCTCCTCAGTTGTGCTACTATGGTAAAATCATGGATAGCTATGGACAGTAACATGTGGGCNTGGCTGCCTTCCAATCAAACTTTATGTACAAGAGCAGCCAGCCAGCCCAATATGGCCATCTGGTCTCATACTGACCCTGAATAGGGTATCTGTGCTGTGCGGGGTGTGTTCTGTGTATTTTCTGAGCTTTCTCATAGAAGTAACTCTTGTTCACAGTGTTAATGGTCTGGTAATGGACTTTTCTGTTGGTGTCTTTACTTCCTCCACCCTCCTGGATATCTCTTTATATTTGCTATCTGTATGCAAAACCTGCCTTCCATAAACATCAAGATTTACTATGCATGTTTGAGTTGTGGAATCTGTATCAGTTGCTTTTCTGTTGCCATAATAAAATAACATATCCAAAAGCAACTTAAGGAAGAGTTTGTGTTTGCTTATGGTTCCAGAGAGCTGGAGTCCATCGTGCCTGAGAGGGCATGGCATGGTGGGAGTAATAGAGAGCTGGCTGATGGCATTTTCATCTGCACACAGGAAGCAGCCAGAGAACAGGAAGTGGGGCAAGATTACAAACCCCCAAATCCTACCCTTGATGTACTTCTTCCAGCAAGGCCAATTTCCTAAAGGTTNCACAACCTCCCCAAACAGTGCTACCAGCAGAGGACCAAATGTTTGAATGTAAGAACCTATGGGGATGTTTCTCATTCAAACAACCGTGGAGCCCTTGCAGCCTGTGTTCTGAGTTCCAGCCCTAACATTCTCATACTATATTACTTGGAGCAAGTGAATTTTCTTGTCTTTTTACTTCAGGCTCCATGCCCCCCATGACTGAGAGACTACTTGCAGTGTCCATTAAAGCACAAGTGGGAGGGTCTGGGGAAGTGAGGTCTGTTATTGACAAAGCTTGGAGGGAGCAACGTGGTTGTGACTCTTCCTGTGAGAAGAAAACCTTCAACTGTGCACCAGCTCTGTGTCTTTTAAGAATCTGTCAACACAGTGATCAAAGGTTTTCTCAACTTTGTCCATTTTCCTCCTCTGTCTTGGAGAAGTGTCTCGCTTTCCACTGGTTAGGTGTGTCAATATGATCAGGACCTGGATATAGACTTGGAACCTGCACACCATATGCTCTCGTTCCTAAGAGAAGGCACAGATGGGTACGTGGAGCTTCTGCCTCCAGCTGGTCATATTTCAGTCAGCTGGGAACATATGCTTTAAGGAAAGATATAGGAAAACACTTAAATAAAGCAGGAGGAGATAGGGGCTGAGAGAGTCCTCCTGTCCTATGAATGGGCCTTCGTTCTGTTCCTCTTTGCAGCCAAACTTCTGGGAAGGGAAAGCTGCTCCTGGAGCCAAGTGGAATTAGATTTGATTTCTGCTCTGCTGTGGCCTCTCCAAATGTGAATAGAGGATGGGGCACAGTTCCTTCTCTCTTATTTTACCCCTGCACCAGCATCCCTCTACCTTCATAGACATCTTTTCTCTGTTGGCAGTGGTCTCCTTGAGCACACCTCCTGTCCTGTACAGAAGCACACTTATCTGGGACTTGCAGCCTCATATACACTATTGTGGTCTTATCCTGTTGAATCACAGTTATTAGTTTGGCTGTCTCTCCCTCACCTGAAACCCCCTCCAATACCCTCTATGCTATTCCCATATTGCAAACAAGGATAATGACTCAGCAGTTTGTATTCCCAGTGCCTGGCACAGAGTNACCCGTCTGATAAATGTTTGATGACTTGAATTAGATTGGAGCTGAACAAATAGAGAGTGTATTTGGCAATTATTCCCTAGGCTTAGAAATGCTACGTGAGCAAGGAGACTCACCGCTATTGCATTAAGATGATACAGTGGCCATCTGGGTGTCAGGTGTTGTATGTACAAGTTGTGAGTTGAGTTTCTCTTAAAGATGAAAGATGTGGGGGGGCAAGCTGAGTTGACTAAACAGAAAAGGGACATTTTAGGAAAACAACCTGGGAAGTGACTACTAAGAAAAAAAATGCAAAAAGCCACCACAATGGTCAAGTGGCTTCCATTCACTACCATCACAGGGGCTTATAACAGATACTGGTGGCTTCTCACCTGCCTTAATTTATCCAGTTCAAAGCATTGTTAAAGGCTGTGAGAATGTACAAAACATAGTAGAGTTGTGCATCCTTCTGAGNCATCAGCTCAGCTTCTATGAGCTGAAGATGGAGCTAAGCTAATGATTACTCTGTGGTGATCTGGATAACTGCCACTGCCTAATATGCCACCCAATATGTCTTCATCAAGAATCTTTTGAAGCAGCCCAAGGGGTTTGTCCTTTAGTTACTATTTATTGATTTGTAGGCATAGGTGTGTCTTATGTAGGGGAAGTAGATGTACACGTGTGAGAATGCATGCAAACATTAGAGGATGACTCTAGGTGTCATTCCTTGAGAGTCATCTACCTTGTCTTTTGAGACAAGGTCTCTCATTTGTCTGAAGTTCATAGGCAGCCCCAGGGATCCATCTGTCTTCACCTTTCCAGCCATTTCCAGCTGTAAGATTATAGGTGTTTTCTAGCACACCTGGATTTTTTATATAGGTTCTAGGGCTTTAATTCAGGTCCTCATGTTTTCAAGGCAAGNATATTGCAGTTTGTGCCGCTCATGGGTGTACGTGTAGGAACATGGCCAACCTCCACATAACCACACACTTAAAGAAGACTGGCTCTATGCCCTCGTCATCAGCTGTCAATAGCTCCTTAGCTAGGGGCAGAGTCTCTTCAGCCCCTTACTCCTTCATGCTGGAATAGTTTTGTCTTGTGCAGTCAGAAACTTCTATGAGTTCCTGAGTGCATCAGTTCTGAAATGTTCAAGAGATATTGTTTCTCCCTGGTCTTCCCCAACCTTTGTCTCTTACAGTCTTTCTACCCCTCTTCTGTGATGTTCCCTGAATCTTGAGGGGAGGGAGTATGATACAGATGTCCCACTTATGGCTGAGAACTCCACAGACACTCGCTTTCTGTACTTGGACTATCCGTGAGTTTCTGCTTTGACCATCATCCACTACACGAGACAGCTACTCTGATATGGACTTAGAGCTGTGCTATTTTTATTTTTAAGACAGGACATTTCCCACTAAGTCATACTTTTGGTAAAAATGCTGCTGTGGCTATATAAAACAGAACTTTGCCTCTTGGGCTATCTGTGTATAAATCCACAACTTTGCCGTAATCTTAGAATAGAATCTGCTGGTTCCCAACTCTGCCCTTGGGGGAAACTCACTCTTTGGATGTGGTACAGCTGGATTCCCAAGAGCCTTTGGCTTGAAGTCTGGTGGGGTCTCTGTAGCCTACTCTGTCAAATACACGTCATGCTACAGCCCTTTCTACAGCAGCCTGCATAGATGGCTATAGATAGGGGATGCAGATGCCTTCCTTTCCTTGCTTTTTAAGGTGGAATAATTTGAGATTAGAGGTCAGCAAGGATTTCTCAGCAAAAGACAAGATACAGTAAACATTTTAGAACTTGGGAGCCATATGGAATGTATAGCATCTCCTCAGTTGTGCTACTATGGTAAAATCATGGATAGCTATGGACAGTAACATGTGGGCNTGGCTGCCTTCCAATCAAACTTTATGTACAAGAGCAGCCAGCCAGCCCAATATGGCCATCTGGTCTCATACTGACCCTGAATAGGGTATCTGTGCTGTGCGGGGTGTGTTCTGTGTATTTTCTGAGCTTTCTCATAGAAGTAACTCTTGTTCACAGTGTTAATGGTCTGGTAATGGACTTTTCTGTTGGTGTCTTTACTTCCTCCACCCTCCTGGATATCTCTTTATATTTGCTATCTGTATGCAAAACCTGCCTTCCATAAACATCAAGATTTACTATGCATGTTTGAGTTGTGGAATCTGTATCAGTTGCTTTTCTGTTGCCATAATAAAATAACATATCCAAAAGCAACTTAAGGAAGAGTTTGTGTTTGCTTATGGTTCCAGAGAGCTGGAGTCCATCGTGCCTGAGAGGGCATGGCATGGTGGGAGTAATAGAGAGCTGGCTGATGGCATTTTCATCTGCACACAGGAAGCAGCCAGAGAACAGGAAGTGGGGCAAGATTACAAACCCCCAAATCCTACCCTTGATGTACTTCTTCCAGCAAGGCCAATTTCCTAAAGGTTNCACAACCTCCCCAAACAGTGCTACCAGCAGAGGACCAAATGTTTGAATGTAAGAACCTATGGGGATGTTTCTCATTCAAACAACCGTGGAGCCCTTGCAGCCTGTGTTCTGAGTTCCAGCCCTAACATTCTCATACTATATTACTTGGAGCAAGTGAATTTTCTTGTCTTTTTACTTCAGGCTCCATGCCCCCCATGACTGAGAGACTACTTGCAGTGTCCATTAAAGCACAAGTGGGAGGGTCTGGGGAAGTGAGGTCTGTTATTGACAAAGCTTGGAGGGAGCAACGTGGTTGTGACTCTTCCTGTGAGAAGAAAACCTTCAACTGTGCACCAGCTCTGTGTCTTTTAAGAATCTGTCAACACAGTGATCAAAGGTTTTCTCAACTTTGTCCATTTTCCTCCTCTGTCTTGGAGAAGTGTCTCGCTTTCCACTGGTTAGGTGTGTCAATATGATCAGGACCTGGATATAGACTTGGAACCTGCACACCATATGCTCTCGTTCCTAAGAGAAGGCACAGATGGGTACGTGGAGCTTCTGCCTCCAGCTGGTCATATTTCAGTCAGCTGGGAACATATGCTTTAAGGAAAGATATAGGAAAACACTTAAATAAAGCAGGAGGAGATAGGGGCTGAGAGAGTCCTCCTGTCCTATGAATGGGCCTTCGTTCTGTTCCTCTTTGCAGCCAAACTTCTGGGAAGGGAAAGCTGCTCCTGGAGCCAAGTGGAATTAGATTTGATTTCTGCTCTGCTGTGGCCTCTCCAAATGTGAATAGAGGATGGGGCACAGTTCCTTCTCTCTTATTTTACCCCTGCACCAGCATCCCTCTACCTTCATAGACATCTTTTCTCTGTTGGCAGTGGTCTCCTTGAGCACACCTCCTGTCCTGTACAGAAGCACACTTATCTGGGACTTGCAGCCTCATATACACTATTGTGGTCTTATCCTGTTGAATCACAGTTATTAGTTTGGCTGTCTCTCCCTCACCTGAAACCCCCTCCAATACCCTCTATGCTATTCCCATATTGCAAACAAGGATAATGACTCAGCAGTTTGTATTCCCAGTGCCTGGCACAGAGTNACCCGTCTGATAAATGTTTGATGACTTGAATTAGATTGGAGCTGAACAAATAGAGAGTGTATTTGGCAATTATTCCCTAGGCTTAGAAATGCTACGTGAGCAAGGAGACTCACCGCTATTGCATTAAGATGATACAGTGGCCATCTGGGTGTCAGGTGTTGTATGTACAAGTTGTGAGTTGAGTTTCTCTTAAAGATGAAAGATGTGGGGGGGCAAGCTGAGTTGACTAAACAGAAAAGGGACATTTTAGGAAAACAACCTGGGAAGTGACTACTAAGAAAAAAAATGCAAAAAGCCACCACAATGGTCAAGTGGCTTCCATTCACTACCATCACAGGGGCTTATAACAGATACTGGTGGCTTCTCACCTGCCTTAATTTATCCAGTTCAAAGCATTGTTAAAGGCTGTGAGAATGTACAAAACATAGTAGAGTTGTGCATCCTTCTGAGNCATCAGCTCAGCTTCTATGAGCTGAAGATGGAGCTAAGCTAATGATTACTCTGTGGTGATCTGGATAACTGCCACTGCCTAATATGCCACCCAATATGTCTTCATCAAGAATCTTTTGAAGCAGCCCAAGGGGTTTGTCCTTTAGTTACTATTTATTGATTTGTAGGCATAGGTGTGTCTTATGTAGGGGAAGTAGATGTACACGTGTGAGAATGCATGCAAACATTAGAGGATGACTCTAGGTGTCATTCCTTGAGAGTCATCTACCTTGTCTTTTGAGACAAGGTCTCTCATTTGTCTGAAGTTCATAGGCAGCCCCAGGGATCCATCTGTCTTCACCTTTCCAGCCATTTCCAGCTGTAAGATTATAGGTGTTTTCTAGCACACCTGGATTTTTTATATAGGTTCTAGGGCTTTAATTCAGGTCCTCATGTTTTCAAGGCAAGCAGTTTTCTTGCTGAGCCACTTCCTCAGCTCTTAATCATAACTGTCCTAATCATCCAGAGGGGCTGATTCCGGGGTTGGTTTTAAAGACTTCNTCTCTCACACCTGATGACTTCAGGCCAACCTTCCATCTTCAGTATGAATACCAAGGATCCCTTGGCTCAGACATCAAGTCTCCTGAGTTCAGGGGAAGGGCATGAGCTCTATCACTTGATGGGAGAACAGCAACATTATGGAAAAACATATGAGAGGGAAGGATTATTGTACATGATGCTGAAAAAGTCATCCATCCTTTCTGGGAACAAGTGCTTTTTCCTGTCATGTCCCAGGTATGCTATGCAGAGTGCTGAGCTCATGCCTTGGGTCAACTGGACAATTCTGATAGAGAAATCCTTTGCTGTCATCTTTAAGGAGTGAATAGATTCTATTCACTTATATAGATTTCTGCTTCTAAAATAGGGTCTCCTAAATGAAGCTTTCCTGACCTCCAAAGGTGCTCAGAGATCAGTCTCTTGATTTTCCCTCTGTGGAAAAAAAAGAAAGGAAAGGAAAGGAAAGGAAAGGAAAGGAAAGGAAAGGAAAGGAAAGGAAGGAAGGAAGGAAGGAAGGAAGGAAGCCCAAAGTCAAAACTTCTGTAATTATTGGCAAAGTAAAGTTAGATCCATTGGAAACTGAAGACAACCAAGAATGTTGATACAAGAACTGTGAGCCCTCACCTAGCCTGGAACTCTATCACAAGGAACATTTGCCAAGTTGCAGGTGGAGAAATCAGGCCACTTGTATTAAAATGTTTTGCAAGTCCTTTTACTGGGGAAAAGCAAGATAGCTGTGTGCATCTTTTAGTTGGAGGAAANAAAGAACATGGTCACAGTGTTCTTTTGTGTTTTGCTAAGATGTGCATGTATCCATGCTTTCAGATTTTTATTGCCTATTGGAATCTTTCCTCAAATAAAGCTCAATTTGTTAATTTAAGATGATAAGTGAGGCTTAATTGTGACCCAGGACATCTAGACACACTCTTGGGGACAGTTTAAAAATTATTAACATAGACCACACACAGCTCTACATATACATGCACAGCTATCCAGTACCCCCACGTGTACAAGGTGATGATAGTAACTATTAGAGACTAACTTTTGAGAATCAAGAGTTCAGAGCAGTGCAAGCAATATCCACAAGAGACCAGAACACTAATGGATGGGTGAGTTAATTGTCTTCCTCCTGGCAGCCAAAGGCTGGTGTTGTAAAGGTTTTTGTTGTTGGTGTTCTTGTTTTTCCTCCCTTAATCATGACCTCTTTGCGTTAGCTCAATGTTTGTTGTTCTGACAAAGACCTAAGATGAACAATTCAAGTGACTTATTTTNTGCCATATTTTCAGAGGCTTCAATCAATGGTTACTTGGGATTCAGGGTTCTGGATCCATGAGGCATACATCATAATGCAGGATGTAACCAAGAAGAGCTCACATCCTGGTTACCAGGAATCAGAAAGACAAAGAGAGGGTCATTGGATGTCCTTTTCAAAGGCATACACCAGACCTCCTCTGACAGGCCTGACTGCCTNACAGCTCATTCATTTAGGAACTGATCAATGGGCTAACCATTGATAAAGGTAGAATTTTTTGGCCCCATCTCCTTCCCAAGCAACAAGGCAGGAGAATTATGAGGGGTGATTTTATATTCTAGCAATATCACTCTGATGAAAGAAAAGTAACCTAAAATATGTAAGTGTTTGCTGTTTTAGTTAGCCAATAGGTTTCAGTCAGAAATCAAGATGAGATAATGAGCCAAGAGAGCACATCACAGAAACGACAGGGGAGAAATAAAACTTCTCAACAAGCCTCAGGCCCCAAATAACTGACCACACCCAGAGCGTCAATCACCTTCCCAAGCATCTTTGAAGGTAGAGTTTAGATCTAGTAGCTGTGATTTATTTTAGTGTCAAAGAGTTATTCACATATTTATGTAGGAAGAAAGTGGCAGATCAACAGCGCGTAGATTACAGAGGTAGGATGTCGTAAATCAGCATGGTGATTCTGGTCAGCCTGCCAATTTTGACACAGAGACTTGCTTATTTATGGCATTTTAAGGTCTGAAGAGTTGATTTATAGTTGCAATAACACACTGCCATCCATTAGTAGTTCCGGCATGCTTAGCTATGGCCTTCTTTGCATTTAATGATTGGCAATTTTTATATTGTGCAGCTATAAATTGTCAAACAGGAACAAAACTCACTTTAAAATATAATTTTGTTAAAATATTAATTTTCAGGAAGCTATAGTGCTAAAGATAAACTATAATGCTAGCATCACCCATCTTTGTCCTAACCCATGTAATATTAATTATAACCATAACTGGTTAAGTCCCACAACCTTTGGAAATTGCCGTATTCAGCCACCTCGTTTTATTAGGTGGGCTACTGTGGGTGGATGAGGAATGAGTTTTGGAGGGTGTTTTTTCCTGGCATTAGTCTGGTTCTCTTGAGGCATTTGTTACAAGGGCAGATTTACAATTTGTTTAATTGTTGGGGCTAAGTTCCAAAACGGGGATACTTCAGAGGCTTGCGGCAAGGCTGAACCTAAGGGCAGATTTCTGTCCCCTCTGAACATTTACTGTAAGATTTGTCTCATAGGCTGGTCTATTGTTTTGCTTGTGTCACAACAATAAGAGANTAAAATAATCTCACTTCACACTGTTCCGTATCCAGACATGCCTTTTAATGATGATGTGAACTACCTCCCCATTTTCATTAACCTGGCTGTCTCCCCTATGTTCTCCAAATCTGAATGGGGGCTGCAGAGGCAGAACTGTGTGCCAGCCTGTCATGGGAAGATGAAGAGGGGATGAGGACGAGAGCCCTGCTCAGAAGAGCCTTTCAAGTTTACCTTGTTTTTGGAGTGAGAGTAAGGAAGGTCAGGAGAGAAGAGCCTCTGCTTCAAGGGTGGGACTCTACAGAGGTTGGTGCAGTGTCTTTACATTGCCACACTCAGATTCCCCACTTACCAGAGCCTATGTCATGATGCCATTGAGTGCGTTGATTCTGGATGTCTTCATTGTCAAGACTGGCATTCAGAGGGTGAGCAGGGTCTGCTTTTCATTCCCAGAAACCCTTAGATTTTCCAGGAGACAGAGAGAGAGAGAGAGAGAGAGAGAGAGAGAGACAGACAGACAGACAGACAGACAGAGCGCCATGTGCTGGAAGCTGTCAAATTGTTTCTCAAAGACCTTAATAGATGTGTTTATTGAGGAATCAACATAGAATGAGGAAGGGGACTGAAAACCAAGGGTAAATCTGATTAGTTTTGGTTCTTGCCTCAGCTCAGGTGTGGGAGACAANACATGAAAGACGGAGTCATGGCCTCCTATCTCTTCCTTTCCTGCCTTTAGAGGACCAAATCTATTAGAGCACATTCCAGTACTGCTGGAATAGATGGCCGTTGGGAATAATCACAACCTTCTTTTGCATTACTGGTTGGGTTCCGTTGGGTATTTCTGACTGTGTGGTTCAGAGCTGGAGTTATCAGAAAGTTCTGATGGTGCATAGGGTCTAAGAAGGCTTTTTTTTTTCTCTCAATTGTCTAATAGGTCACAGGTTCCCTTGGATGAAATAACTGAGTGATAATCTAGGTATCTCTCTAGGTTCCCTCACAACATGGCAGTCACAGACTAGTCAAATCCCATCCTCATAAAGGCACCTGACTTTCCTAACCACATGTTCCAAGAGGTTCAAAAGAAAACACTAGAATTATTCCTGGGTATTCTCTGCATTAGGCAGGACCAGCCCAAGTCCAATGTGTGGATGGGAGGAGGTGCACACAGACACACAGGATGAAGATGCACAGTTAAGGAGGTGCCATCTCCAGCTCTCGTGGATGTTAAAGTAGCCCCATATCTGAGCTGCAAAAATAGGCGATGGGATTTCATTCCTTTTGTGCAAAGCAAGGGGAGGGGAAAGCTAACTTAATATGGGAGGGCTACAAAAGTTGAGGCACAGCAGTTTTTCCAGTAAGCTTGGCCGTCTTTGCTGATCCCTGCACTCTACAGCCATTAGCAGGCTGGGCAATGCTTTGGTTTATGAGGCAATTATTCCAACACACTCTATTCAAAATACACATTAGAACTTAACCTTCTGAATTCTGAAGTAGCATTTTATCACCCAACATTAGAAAAGAGACATAGTCAGCATATTTTCCCCCTCTTTTATGATCTGGTATCATTAATGAAGCACTGGGCAAGGACCTTCTCACAATTCTTCCGGATAATTTGTGACACAAAAGGCATCCTGCAATACAATTGTCTATTGACTTATTCAACAACAGTGGAAACACGTGGGTCGTTTTCCAAACAAAGCCAGAGTGAACCAACGAAAGCATGGGCTCCTCCTGGAGTCCTGAAAGCACAATCGGAGTAGATATGTGAAGATATGGGAGAGGCAGAAGCAGGAATGGAGACTTAATATGGAATTTCTAATTAGGGTCACGTGCTAATGAACTCCCTCTTCATGTTAGTTTTATGCCGCTTCAGAAATTTTTTATCATATGCTTAAAAATTTATGGCCAGAAACATTAATGAAAATGAGGCGTGAATTGGAAATTGTGTCATTATGGAGATGAGGGTGGCCCGGCATTGATAATTTTCAAGGA
>LZPO01087257.1:112721-123571 GCA_001675575.1 Neotoma lepida | reverse complement strand
CATACACACACACACACATACACACACACACTGCTTGCTGCCTGTGCATACAGTGTGACCAGCTGTCCCAGTCTCCTGTCCCTGCACCTTCTCTGCATGATGGCCATATCCTCTCAAACTTGGAGCCAAATAAACCCTTCCTTTCTTATTTTATCATAGCAATGTGACAAGCAACTAAGAAACAACCACATTTTCAGAATTTAAAAATAGGATATAGTTGGGTTGAATGGTGAGGATAATAACTTATTCTTCTGTCCAGCTTCCAGTATAATAACTCTATAAACCCATTTATAGTCACTAATTTAATTTTTTACTATAATCTGATGCTTTGAATGTCCCCATTGCATCCATTTGGAAACTAAGGCATAGGGAGATTAAGTTGTTTGCCCAAAGAAAAGTAGGAAAATAGAGATGGAATGTATTAACACCATGCATGGGAGGGATTTAGTGCCAGATCCAGTGTTATATGACATTTTTATTTCTTTGTTGTGTGTTTGCATGTATTTTGAGGGTCACGTGTGTGCCATGGTACACATGTATGATTTGGGGGACACCTTGTTGGACTCAGTTCTTCTACCATGTAGATTCCAGAGTCCTGAACTTGGCTTTTCCAGCCTTGTAGCCAGAACCTTTACCCACTGGCCCATCTCAGTGGCCCTAGTCCCAAGTTCTGTACTGGCCTGAGTTTTAGTTACTTTCATTACTCTAAGTACATTTTCTGACAGAAATAGCTTAAGGGATGAAAGATTTCTTTTTCTCATGTTTTTTTGAGGGGCTCAGGCTATCATGGTGGGGAAGGCAGAGTAGAGCAGTTCAGTGACTGGGAGTGGCTGACAGAGGCTCTTCACATTGTGGCATACCAGAAAGCAGAGTGACAGGAATCAACTACTGCTAGTGACACCATCCTCAGAGATGGGTTCCCAAGGGTCTCTGCCTGAGGCAAATGGCGAGTATCTTTGCTGTTGATGGGGCTGGAGCAAAGTGGTCATTAGGTTGATGAGAGGNGCAGGAGGGTTGAAATTCCAAGAAAGGGATTAGATTATGAAGTAACTAGGTTTTAGAGATGATGAAATATAAATCTCTTATCTATCCATCATCCATGTATCTATCATCTATGTCATCTACCTTTTTTATCTATCAGATATGTATGCATCTATCAATAATTTATTATCAATCTCTTTGTGCAACCATTTTCTATTCACACATACATTTATTTATCTTCTATCTTCCTGTTTGCCTATTGCTTGTTATTTCATCTATCTATATTTGCATCTATAAGCCAACTATTCCCTAAATCTATCAATCTATCTCTTATCTATTCATCAGCTGGATAGCTATCTACTACCATGTGGCTATCCTCCATTTACCCATTCATCCATTGACCTGTCATAGCAAATATATCTGTCTTCTAAATTATTTCATTCTCCCATCCTTCCTTTTCCTATCTCCATTATCTACTTATTTATCTCTGTATATCTACCAAAGAAATTTTATCTATCTTTCTATATATCCCTATCATTTAGCTATATCTATATTAATATCAACTATATATAGCTTTATATATATATGTGTGTGTGTGTGTGTGTTCTCTCTGTGTGTTTGTTTCTGTATCTCTATCTATCATCTATCTATATAGCCATTTACTATCTATCTATCTATCTATCTATCTATCTATCTATCTATCTAATCTATCTGTAGTGGGGTTGAGGACATCATGATTCTTGAGCATAGAAATAGAGGGTGCTCACAAGGCTTTGGGAAGACTGCTTAGCAAGTAGATCATGGAGTAGTGATGTATGACCTGAAAATGGGGTAGTGGGAAGACCTGAAGGGATGTGGGAAGGAACACAGAAACTCTTTGCTTGCTCTGTAACGCAGCACTCTCCNTGCATCTCCCTGTGGAATCACTCTTTTGTGTCCCTATTTTTTTCTCTTCACGCTCAGTGCAGATTGCTCAACATGGGTAGGTATGCATTATGAAATGCTCTTGTTCTCTTCAGAGCTTGAACCAAGACATGGACTTGGTAAGTCCTTGGCCAAAGTGCCTGGCTGCCTGTATTCATCTGAGGGCAAGAATAGGCTCCCGGGAACATAACTGGAGGCAGCAGGTAACCAGTCCGTAAGATTAAGACTATAAGAACAGAGGACATAGCAACAGCCAGGCCTGCCTTCTGAGGACCTGGGTTGTCAGCCTGAAAAAAAGGCGCCCCTCACCCTGCTCCGTTTCTTCCCACCAACCATTCTGGTGCCTGGGGTGCCAGAAGGCTGACATGCTGTGAGAGAGGCTGGTGGTTCACTGATGACAGCAGGAAGGTGCTGAGTCTGCAGTTGGAAGATAGCCATGCAAGCTCCCAGGGCTAGAGGAAGTGGTATCTGACTCTGGGATGAAGAAGAGAGTGAGCCTCTAGCAGGGATGCTGTGCTCAGGGATCGTGGTCCACACAGCTGGTGCACAGATGCGGCTCCCTTTGGCCCCAGGGTTGGAACCTCATCTCGCTGGGTCTCCTCTGGCTCCCTTTCAGTACAGAATGACTGACAGCCTTAGCAGGGATGATGCAGTTAACTCTGCAAAGTCCCCCAGGCAAGCTGTCACTCTGAGAGGATCTTTGAAAAGAAGCCTGATGAAATTAGAAGCAATGGAAAGGATAAAAACATTGCCTTTCTTTTCTTCTCTTTTCTGTACTCTCCACACAGGGACTTTTCCATTGGTTGCTTATTTTGTGCTTTACCCAGTACAGCTGACCTCTGAGAGGGTCTGGCCACTTCCCTCCCCTGAGTGAGAACATCGTGCCTCCCTGCCTTTGGTTAATGTCTGCCAATTCCATGTTCCTTCAAGAAGCTGAACTTAGGAGACATGTCAGGAAAAATTTTGGAATGACATGAATTCGCACACAATGGCTCCTCCTACCTGTCAGCACCAGTTTGCAATGACACAGTACACTGCATCCAAAAGAACTTGAGGAAATCCACAAGGATCTACCTGCCTACCATCTAGCATACCCACCCAGTGCTCTGCCAGCAACTGGTTACATCTCTTTTCTTTGCCTTTTTCCTTGCAAATTGGATGATCCCTTCATTAAAGCCAAGTGTATTCATCCAGGTTCATTTTAGTCAAACCATTAGGTCTTGGGGCCACAGAGTCACTCATGACTTTTGGCTCCATATCAGGATTGATACAAATAAGCTTATAGACAAGAAATAACTCTACTATGATGCCCAGACAAGTAGGTGTTCAGAAATCATATTTTGATACAGGAAAGATTTGAGAGCAAAATCAGAATGTTGGAATCTCATGCACCTTCTGGCATCTAAATTAGCTTCCATCTGAGGCCATCAAGACCACTAATGAGAGACACTTCCTAAGGTGACGGTAAAAACATCAACCTTGGACTCTTTCAGAATTTGCTTAGCTGCCAAACCTGGATTCCATCACTTACCCTCTCTTTAAGTTTCAGGTGCCTCCCTTGAGCAATGAAAATAGTAACAGAGGACTAGAGAAGAACTTGGAATTTAGGGGTACAAATACTTTAGGCAGCTACTCAATCAATATCATTTAGGCTAGGGTTCAGTCTGTGGTAATTTAAGTAAGAAAGAGTCATATGGGAACAGAGATTCTATTTTTATTAAATCTTTGATATTTTGTTTATTATACATATTTTGTAGGAAATTTATTAAAATATATGAAACTCCTTGTGATCACTGGCCTGCTGGTGCCCCCTTAGTCTGTGCCTAATTGCAGCCCTAGTTTCAGATGGGTATTGACCTTCTACTCTTAGTATGCCACAGCAGCTCTGGTTCATTTCAACTGTCAACTTGTTTGGTTTGAGAAAGCCTAAGAGATTAGTCAAGCTTATGTCAGGGGATCTCTGTGAAGGATTTTCCTTTTTGGAGAGGATGAGGCAAGAGGAGCCCATACTGAATGTGATCAGCACCATCTCATATAGACCCAAATATAATAAAGAAAGAAGAAAGCCTGGTAGCGGGGTCTCTGTCTGTCTGTCTGTCTGTCTGTCTGTCTGTCTCTCTCTCTCTCTCTCTCTCTCTCCCTCTCTTCCTCCTTCCCTTCTTCCCTCCCTCCCTTCCTTCCTTCCACTAGGTAAGCTGCCTTGCTGTACCATGCCCTTCCAACATGATATACTTAAGCTAGTCCTGCCGCCTCAAGTTGGTTTTTCTCAGATGTTTTGTTAGTGACACAAACTCTACCCAATGCGGTAGTGTCAACTCTGTCATCCAGAACTGTCTTAGGGAAAAATAAATGTATCCCAAATATATGGGTGCCACACTTTGTAGATTTTACTTTACATAGCAGGAGATCCATCTGAAATTAAAAGACAGGGAATTCTCTGTTTCTCCACAGTATCGTCAGAGAGAAACCTCCCATCTCTCAACACAGCACCTCCTGCCTTAGAGTTGTCTCCTCTCAGCTGTGTTTGTTCAATGGACTATTGTATCCAACATTTGACCTCCCCATGAAGAAAGAGAGTCTTAATTTGTTCAAGGTGTTATAATAAGAGATCTATGCAATGAAGTAATTCTAAAACAGTGTGAGTTTATTATTCACATTTTAGGAAGCTGGGAAGTCAAGGCTCTTGCAGATTCCATGTCTGCTGAGGGCTTGTATTCTAGTTTCATTCTGTTCTTGTGATAAATACCATGACCAAAAGCAACTTGAAAACTTTTTGTTTGGCTTACACTTCTGCATCACAATTCATCACTGAGGGAAATCTGGACAACAATTCAAGGCAGGCACTTTGGATGTTGCTGATTGCTGGTTCATGAAAACACTTACACAGAGCCAGCAATTTTTGTGCAGATCAGTTCCTCAAGCCTAGGTATGGTGCTACCTTCAGTGGGAGCCACATCCCACCACCAACACCTCATCAATCATCAGTCAAGACAATCTCTCACAGACATGTCCACAGCCAATCCATTGTGGGATGTCCCTCGCTGAAGACCTCCTTATTGGGTGAATCCAGACATGCCAAGTTGATAGCTGAAGTTAATTACTGTGGCTTTAAAAACAAAAACAAACAAAAAACTAGTAAGAGATGGCACCTGGATCTCTTTTGTGAAGCTTCTGATCGCATTAGTGTTTCACCTTCATGACCTAGTCAGCTCTTAAACGCACTAGCTCTTCATACCATCATATTGGGTATTAGGTTGCTGCCTGTGAACTTTGTGGGGAATGCACACATTTAGTCCATGGCACCTGTTAGCCAGTGTGGGCCCAAGTTGTAGCCTTGAGGGAAGTCTGAGGAAAATGCCCACCTGAGAAGTCCAACCTCAGTAGAAATGAGGAAATGGTCTCTGCCAGCAAGGCAGGGCATGTTTGGGTGTGAGGATTGTGGGCTGTGAGGTTTCTTTCACCCAGAAGAGGTACCAGGATCTGCATATATGCCTGTGCATGTAGACATACACTTTACCCCTGGCCCCATGTGATGCCCATCAGAAGGTTCCTTCAAGAAATCCTTGCTGGGGACTGTATGAGTTATGTTTCCTGTTGCTGTGACCACATGCCCCAGAGAAGAAACACAGTAAATGAGGTTTATTTGGGCTCCATTGTGGAAAGGAAGCATGGCAGTGACTGTTTCTATGTTGGTGGCAAGTGGCAGCTGCTCTCTCACATATTAGAACTCCAGAAGGCAGAGGAAAGAGAATCCTGGTGCTCTTCTGGTTAACTGTGTTCTGCCCTTTTCATTCAGACCAGTTCTTCTTCGGAATGGTGTTGCCCACATTCTGAGTGAGTTCTCTCATTTTAGCTACTACTCTCTGAGAACATGGTCACAGATACACTCATGGATATTCTAAATCAGCCATATTCACCCTGGAGCCACACAGGTGTGTCTCACTGACATCCTAAGCCAGAGGTGCTCACCCTGCAGCCTGTGGCTCATAAGGCTTTCAGGATAGCTATGAATGTGGCCAAGCAAAATTCCAATGTCAAAAGGTTGCGCACCCCTCTCTTGGGTGTTTCTTAATCCATCAAGCTGACAATCAAAACCAACCACAACAGGGCCTGTCTTCATTGTCCTGGAGAGATAGTGATGATGAGGATGGATCTAATTCCTTATTGAAAAGGTCAATATAATTTATTGGCAGAAATCTGGCATTTTATGAATCAATAAATCCCCATGTACTGAAGAAGGTAATGCTCAGAAAACAGTGTTGGATGGACAGAGACTGAAAGAAGAGGGGTCAGTGGTAAAGGCCAGATAACTGTTAACTGGGCTGGGATTCTTCTGGAAAACCTTGGGAATTCACCAGTAGGCTGGTGTAGAAATAAAAAGAAAGGCCAGCCACAGAAACAGCAGGAGAGCAGTCCAGACAGCAGGCGCAGGTACAGCAGCCAGGAGTGGGAAACAAGAGTGAAGAGGATGAAGGGGCTAGAGTGTGGGATCCTGCTGAGCTCTTCAGCTTGTGAAGGGTAGGGTGTGTGTGTGCGCGTGTGTGTGTGTGTGTGTGTGTGTGTGTGTGTGTGTGTGTGTGTGCTTGGCAAACACTGGAGGGTTTAAAGAGGCAGCATGTCTTCCCACTTTACATTATTTAAAGATCACCAGCTGTTGCATGGAACACAGAGTGTGGGGCAAGGGTGCAATGGAAACAGACTATTTCAAAATCCGGTGCTGCAGTCTTAGACAGAGAAGACTGTGGCTATTGAGGGTGCTATTTTTGGAGATGTAAACAGAGGGACAGAATACGGTTGTGTTAAGTGAAGCCATGGGTCTGTTTTCAGAGAAAGTGGAAAGAAAAGGAATGAGAGGATTAAGAGTGGGTGCTGGGAAGGGTCTGATCACCTGTGGTGATTGCAGAGGCTTGTGCACAGCAGCCCCTGTGGAATGGGTGGTGGAAACTGTATGGGTTTGAGATGCAGGGAGAATATGAATGAATATATAGCCTTCATAGACAGCTTCTGCATAGGAGATTGACTGTGAATGGACATAAAGGCAAGGAAGACAGGATCAGAGGGTAGAGGCTGTTGTTTTTCAAAGACATCGTGGCTTATAGTAATAAGTAAAATCAGCTTTAACTTCACTTCCTTAACTATTTTAAATCCAACTTCAATAGTCTTAAGATGTGTTTGTTAATGGGGAATAGATGTTCAGAATTCTTTCATCTTGTTTATCTGAAATTCACTAGCCATTGGACAAATTCCCTTGCCCCTATTTCCTGGCCACTATAGCCTGCTTTCTTGGACTGCCAGCCCCTAAATCATGATATTATTAAGTCACACGTCTTTACATAGTTAAACAAATGCAGCATAAACAAATGTAACAACTATTTCCTTAAACAAATATTCTATTCCACATTTCCCCCTTTTTGTCTAAATAAAAAGGAAAGGTTTTAACTTTAACATAATAAAGCTATATACAATAAGAACAATTATCAAGTGTGAATTACATTTACAATACCCAGTCCATTTGTATTTGGCAAATTCAGAGAAAATACTTCATTATTTATCCTATCTTGGTGAGTCCAAAGTTTTATACTTAATTTACCTTCTATCATAACTAAGGAAAACTGTAACTATCCAGTCTTCAACTCCATCAAAAACCCCAGAAGGATATACTATTACCCGAATAAACAGGAAATGTAGTGCAAGCCACTTCCAAAACTATAGAAATGACAGAGACATCTCTGTGCCTGGACAATCACTCAAGGTTCCTCTGTAACATTGGGGAATCCATCTTCGGCCTATAGGCCTAAAATATCTGGCAAACTTTTCTATGAAGCAGGAATTTAAAAAACTGTGCCACCTTGTCTTGGCAAAGTTTGGCAGTCACTTTCCTTTGTGTCCTGCATGTCCAGTTTAGACAGCATACTGTCAGAAGTTGAGGAAAGGGCAGTTTCTTGCCAAATGGCCAGTTGTGCCACAAAGAAAGCAAGTTCCATATGGAGGTTCTTTGATGCCCATCATCCTTTTATGAAGTAGATTGGTGATGCCAGAAGTAGACGTGTCTCTCTGTCATGAAAAGCCCTATGTGAACAAAACATTTAAAAAGCCATATTGTATAGGTTTTTGAAGTGTTTGGAGACTATCTCTCTAAAAATATCTCTATATGATCTTGAAAACATACCTAACATAACTACAAGTTTGATTGTTATAAATGACTAACTACTAACATGTATTTCTTTATTATACATTACATTTTTAAATGAGCTGCATAAGCACAATACCCCGAACAAGAGTATTATACATATTATACATACAGTATAATAAAAATAACTTTAAATGTGTATCAATATACCAAAATCTCTATCTGTGTAAAATATTTGAGGTTAGTAGTTGTCTTTTTATCCTATATTCATACATCCCCTCTAAATGATGACAAATATCCATAACCCACTGAATGACCAAAAACCACCCACCCCACCATTTGGGAATGTAGGCATTGTGTTCTCTAGACTGCTTCCTGTTATCTGGGGGCAATGGCACCACCAAGGGACTCAGAAAATTGAGATAATGGTCAAGTCCTGGGAAAATTAATTGTAATATTTGTTGTTATATGTCACCTGTCTTATAGTTTTTTTTTATTTCTTTGTGTCTGTAGCCAAGATTTTCAGGAGGTCTTCCCCTATCAAACCTGATCTCTATTAACCTTGAAGGAATCCACAGCATTTTGTCTCCCCTAATGTAATCCATTTTCTGACTTCCATTTAAAGTTAAGACATTCCTAAAGTATNTAGATTTGTTTAATTCAGCAGTCACTTTTACAATCCAGTGTCTCTCAGCAGCTGCTGTTTGCACATCAGCATTCAAAAATTCAAAGTCAACACAACACCATACACGATCCAGACTCCTGTGTATTTTCCATCTTTATGTGGCTTTTTTCCTTTTATATTATTTTGCTCTCTAAAGACTTCACTTTATTATTTTTAAACTATTTACTTTTTCCTAAGACTGTCTATACCCATTTTCTTTTCTTTTTAAGCTCCTAAGCTCATTTTTAAGCACACCATAACCTGTTTAGGGTTTTTTGTCCATCTGGTTTTGTCTTTACTACATTTCTCTAGTCTTTTCTGATTGCCTGAGCTGAACCTTAAACTGTTAAGAGGCTTTGTGCTGGTGGCTGGCTCTGCCCCATTTGGGGCATGAGAGCTGAGCTTGATGCTCCATGGGCCTGGCTGGGAGCTACATTTAACTGGGAACTGAGTTTAACCACCCCAGCTCTAGGAAGTTGTTGCCCACACTGTGGCAGGTGTTTTTAGCTTGTTGTTTCTACTTAATGTGCCAACTGGTGAGGTGGTCTTTGTACAGCAGAGCCACACCTCTGTATTGCTATGAGCACCAGGTTCCTAGGAAGCCCTATCTTTTTTTTAAGCTTTCTGAAGTCCCAGGTAGAAAAATGTGTCCCATGTTGGGCACCAAATGTTGCCTGCTGTTTTGAACTATCAGCCCCCAAATCATAACATGGATTATGTTATGTATTAAGTAACACATCTTTACATAGTTAAACAAATGTAGCATAAACAAATGTAGCACATCTTTACATAGTTAAACAAATGCAGTATAAGTAAAGATAACATATCTTTACATAGTTAAACAAATGTTCTATTCCACAACAAATCACTGTCATTCTGCTTTCAGCATCTATCACTTCAGAATTTAACCTGCCTCTTATGGGGCACCACATTTTGCTTTTCATTTGGAGACTTATCACAGGGAACACTTGACAGTGTTGAAGAATGGGTCAGAATTCCTTTCCTTTTATAAGGCTAAACATTACTCCATTGTATTTGTTACTCCCATGCTCATCTGGCAGTAGACATGGTACTGAGTTCTGTTTTCTGTTTATTGTAAACAGTTTGTGTGAGTTAGTTTTCTGTCACTGGACACTTTACATCCATTACAACTTTTACCATGTGCTTTGTGAGTACTTTAGGAATGTATGAGAGAGTAGACAGAAACTCAAAGGAGGATGATTTTGGATGATACTTGGAGTTGTTTTAGTCCATGGCAACCTGGGGACACTGTATTCTGGACCTGTGGTGGGGCAGAGCTGTGTGGTGGGTAGCATGGGTGGAAGGAAGCTACTTATCTCATGGTAGCTGGAAAGCAACAAGAAGAGGAAGGGATGTAGGGAGGAGGGGAAAAGNATATAAGAGAGGGAGAGAATACATGCAGGCTCGAAATGAGAGGCAGCAAAGAGAACCCCTTGGGAGCTTGCATCCAGTCACTAGCTTCTTCTAACTAAACCTCACTTCTTAGAATTTCTTCAGCCTTCCAATGGTACCATCCACTGGACATCAATCTCTCAATACACAAGCTTTCAGGGACCAGTGAAGAGCACAGGATACTTGCTAGATGTGGTGTGAGTCCATGCAAAAAATACCTTCTTGAGTTTCTGTTTTCTCAAAGAAGCTATAAAGAAGGCTACCCAGGATGTGTCTGCACACACATGCATGCATGGACCTTCAAAGAGCCTCCCCTTAACAGACTGAATGATTAACAGCAAGCGTTTGACATCAGGCTGATGCACCTCCTACATGGGCCTGGCCCAGAAAACAATCCTGGGCTTTGTCAGCAAGCACAGCACTTATTCTAATAGCTGGCATTCCAGAGATAATTCATCTGTAAGAGGTAATAACACATCAATCAATCAGATGCATTTCACCGGGCAACACCAACACTGTAACTTGCCAGTAACAGACAGCTCTGGACGTGACCAGGAAGTTCCTCATGCTGAAATGCTCCTATCTCTAGCCGAAGGGCCACGTGAGGTTGATATTTCAGCTTCTACTTAGAGAATATGTTTATTTATTTCTTCCTGAGGGGATAGGGAGATGGATCTTGTAAATGATGTAGGTTTTTTATTGTGTTTGACAGTTATCAAAGAAACATTTCTTCCTTCC
>LZPO01087257.1:42222-54439 GCA_001675575.1 Neotoma lepida | reverse complement strand
ATCCCCACACAGTCCTTCTTACCATCCCCACACAGTCCTTCTTACCATCTCCACACAGTCCTTCTTATTACCATCCCCATACAGCCCATCTAACCGCCTTCTCTACACATTCTGTCTTACACCATCTGTTTAGGCTAGATCATTCAACCTTGTCTGTTATCCCAGTATCTCAGGAGGCTGAGATAGAAGGATCACAAGTGGAAGGCCTGCTTGGGTGATGTAATGTGTTCAAAGCTTGGCTGGACCACTTGATAACATCAGTGTCAAAATAACAAATGAAGATAAGGCTGGNTAGAATTTATAGAGGAGGCCCTTGCTTAGCATATGTGAAATACCAAGTTCAGACCTCAGTACCACACACAAACGAAAATAATAATGAGAGAACTGGATAATTCCAGGACCTGCCAATAATATTACCAGCACTTGACATTGGGGAAGACGCTTCATTGATTGTTGTCTTATGACACCCAACCAAATACAGCTTTAAGAGAAGATTGTGTGCACCTGTTACACAGGACTGGAAGGGTATATGCACAAAGAAGGAAACCCCATGCTTTTTAGTTGCCCCCCATCCTCTCCTGCACCTCTGCACCATCCCCTTAAAGATACTTCACACCCTGTTACCTACTTCTGAATTGTATAATGTAGAATGATAGTAAACAGTCTACTGTCTGAACCTAGAGAAAAGGTAGTTATTACTGTGAATTCAGGGTCTTTGTAGAGCTCACCCATCAAAAGTAACTTTTTTTTTCTGTTTCTCCCCTCTTCTTTTCCTGTGCATATGCATATATATACATATATATGTATATGTATATATATGTATATATATATACATATATATATACATATATATGTATATGTATATATATGTATATATATATATAAATGTGATACATTTAGATGTGCTTGAGTGAGCATACTTGTGTATGTCAATACACATATGTGCTTATGTGTTCACATATGTGTGGGCATGCCTGTGTGTGGAGATGCATGTGTATGTGTCTGTGGAACCCCAAGGTTGATGACCAGAGTCTTTGTCAATCTTCCACCTTATTCACTTTTAAAACTGTATTATATTGTATAATTTATTGTGTGGGCAATACACATATACATATGACGGCATGCTATGACACACCTGTAGATCATTTGTCAGAGTTGCTCTTCTGATCTCACTGTGTGGCTTTGGGGACTGAGTTCTGGCCCCAAGGCTCGAAGGTAAGTGGCTTTATTCAGTGAGCCATCTCACCTCAATGCACACAGCCAGCATTTCCGTGAGTTGCAGGGATCCTGCAGCCACTCCCCAGCCCCTGTGCTTTTATGCTGCTGTTTCTGTAGAACCTTCTGNCATTCTCCCCTTTTTCTCTTTTCTGCAGGTTTTGAGGCAACAGATGAATTGTGAAAGAGAGCAGCTGAGGGTAGGTGCAACCTGCTTGTAGCAGGCTTCCTGCTTCCGATTTCTGTGTGATAAGCAAAAATGCCCTTGTCTCTTTCGAGACCTGGAGTCTAAATAACAGGCTTCATCTGAAGAAGGGTAGAGCTGGCAATATTTATCCCAGCTAATTTCGTATTGATTGAGCTGGTAAATACAGTAGATCTTCTTTTGAAGTGCCATTATAGTATATATGGATTTTTTGATTTAGATTTGGCGATAAATACTTCTCTTGTGGAATTTGTTTGACATCATTGGACTCCTTTTATGTACAACATGAGGTCTAAGTGATCACAAAGGTCACGAGGACTCCTTGCTGCCTTCCTCATGTGAGTTCCCAGCTGTTTGCTGAGTGACTAAAATATGCTTTTGCGATGGACTGGGGTTAGTGAGCAACACCTTTATCAAGGCTTTTGTTTTTTAAAGGAGAATTTGAATTACCCATACACTTTGGATCTTGGTGTCATTTGTNTACAAGGGAGATGAAGCCAGAATGTTAAACTTTGTAGTTTATTCTGTTACTTAAAAGCACATCTCCAGATTCAAGTGTATCAGTTGCATGAAAGCTTTCCTTGGGAAAGGAGATTTTTTTTTTTTCTCGATAGTACCATTCTACTTCACTGTATCTTGGTTGGACATCCTTATTTGCATGTGACTTTGTGGAATTTATGAAATACGTGGATTCCTTGCCTCTGTGCTTCATTTGTTTTTGAAGCATACTCATATTTGGCAACAGAGCTTAGGGTTATAACTGACCACTCTTTGATGTCACTGCTGGGGACCTGTCATTCTCACTGGACCATGTGACTTAACTTTGTGTTTTCAGATTGCTATGAAAACTAATGGAATCTGTGGCTTTTCCAAACATAGCAGTGTTTGAGGTGGAGACCTGGGGACCATGGTACTCCAAAGTGTTTGAGTAAATAATGCAGTAAATGAATTCAATGCCTTTGTACACTGCTAGTTATATCTAAGGACATTTGCTGAGCTGTGATCTCCAGGTGACCGGGACTCCTAGTGTTCTGATTTGTCTGATTGCATTTGTCTTCTGGTTTGTTAAATCCTATATCAAACAAACAATGAATCTTCCTGTATGAAACTGAGACTGTGACCAGAGCTTTCTTTTGTTGTTATGCTTATGTTTTGCAGAATGTCCCACCCAGGCCTCTATTAATGTTTCATCTCAGTCCACATTTCTTCTAGCATTAGAGCAATTCCTGTGTGAAATAGACACCAAGACATTTGTTGGCTGAGGATGTACTTCACTGATAGATCACTGACCTGGCACGCATGAAGCTTTGCTTGCCATGAACTAAGTGTGGTAGCACACACCTCTGATTCTAGCACTCAGGAGGTAGAGTTGGGAAGATCAGAAATTCAAGGTTATCCTTGGCTACAAAGGGATACAAGCAAGTTTGACGCTACAATTGGCCCACTGAGACACGGTCTCCAATTGTTTTAATGATTTTTCTTCTAAGCTTTACTGAACTCTCCTCCTGCTTTCTCTCTGCAAACTGAGTGAGTGGTTTATCCTAGTAAATAATGTATTTGAATTTCAGATTTTCCTCTCCTGTTTGGAGGAGGAAGATGGTCAGAAGTAGGTCAGTGCTAGATAAAGAGCACTGGATGCTTATGTCTCCAGGAGGCTTTGACACAGTTCCCAGAATTCAGACATCACTGAGCTCTCTATTGCAAATGATGTTGCCTTGGAGAATTAAGGGTATAGAAGACAAAGAAGAGCTTGTCTACAGTTTGAGGAGTTGATGGTTTGATGAGGGCATTGTCCATAGGCTGCAATAGAATCGAGGAGGGTATTCTCTGTCAAATAGTAAAGGTAGGTACTCTATACGATGGATTATTTAGTTCCTGTCTCTTATACACATCTAGATGTGTATAAGAGACAGGGGTATTCTCTGTCAAATAGTAAAGGTAGGTACTCTATACGATGGATTATTTAGTTAAGACCCATGTGCAGCCCCAGGACCCTCCCACCTCTGCCATCACAAATGGCTGCTTTATTTGAGGTTAGTTGGCACCTTGGTTTTAGAATTTTAAACTAATTTGTGTTTTAAATTAACGAATACCACTTTGCAATTAATAAAATCAACATTTATACAGCTTAATTTTGGCACCAAAGAGAATGCAATGATGTTTTCTCTTTCCATTTGACTCAGTATCCATTTCCCACGGGGAACCTCCTCCATGTTGTAACACACTGTTAGATACCTCGTTGTCTCCCTTATGAGTATGAGGATTTGTGCATGTAAAAGCCAGGAAACAACCTTGGCTTCCTTCCTCAGATATCATGTATCTTGCTTTTTTATCACTGGCTGGATGCTTAACCTAATTAGGCTAGGCTGGCTGGCTAGCAAATCCCAGGGATGCTCATGTCTCTGCCTCCCAAGCACTAGGATTCCAAATCTGCCACCATGCCCTGCTNTTTGAATCTGGATTCTGGGGATCAAACTCAGGCCCTCAAGCCTGCAAGTCTTATGAATTAGGCTACCTTCTTAGCCCTTGGATATGTTTCAAGTCAGCATGTCAGCTGGTGACTCAGGTTGACCCCAAACTCCCTATGAACCCAAGGCATGTCTTGAACATTTGGCCATCCTACTGCCTCTGCATCAGTGGTGCTGGGACTTACAGGCAGGGGTCACCACACCCTGCTCTCAATTTTGACAGCTCAGTCTTATGTGTGCTCATTTCTCCCTGTCTTGTCCATTTACACTATCTGCCCTTCTAACTCTCTCTATTCTGGCTGGTGAAATTCAACATAGATCTGGGTATCCATCTCTTCTTTCCTCCTTCCTCTTCCCCTTCCTCCTCTTCATCCTTCCTCTTCTCCTTCTATTTCCTCCTCTTCCTTTTCCCCTCCTCTTCTTCCTCCCCCCACTTCTCTTCTTCCTTCTCTTCTCCCTACTTTTTGTTCTTCATCCTCCTCCTTCCCCTTCTCCATCCTCCTCCTCTTCTTCCCCCACTTCTTTCTCTCCTTTTCCTCCTCTCCCTCCTCCACGTTCCTCCCTTTTTAGTGGTCTTGAAAACCAAACCACTCTACTTTTTTATAAACATTGCACCATCTAGGCCTCTGAATCAGTTTCACTCTGATCCTCTCAGACAATATAAAAGCCACCAGCCTCTACCCTTGTCCTGGGGGTTGGATATTATAGGCGAATGGAGACATTGGCTACTGAGAACAGTGAGACTTACCTTCTCAACATGGAGACAAGAGCTGAGCAAAGGATCCTGGGAAGTACGTGCCACACTGAACTCNTGGTATTGCATTTCTCAGCCTGTGGAATGCTCACCCTGTGGGATAACATTTTCAGAGAGCCAAACACCAAGTCTTTCAGAAAGGGTGAAACATTTAGAGAAAAGTTATTCCTTTTTCAATTCTCTCTCAATCCTTTTTATGTCAATGAGGAAGTCATAGTTTAAACTAAAAGAAATTCCACAAGGCTGTAACACTTTCTTCCTTTATAACAGAGAGGGAGTGTGCCTCAGGCTTTAAGCCTGCAGCAGCCTGAGCATCTATGCCGACTTCAAAAGCATTGTTTGCAAAATATAGCAGTCAAGAATTAGGGGCCTAGAGCTAGACTCACTGCAATAATGTCCAAACTTTGCAAGGTTTGTGCAATTGTGCACTTGTGCATAGTTTTAAAATCCTCTGTGCTTGTGTGGTCTGTTGGAGACAATGATTGTACCTGTTTTATGAGGTCCGCCTGTGCATGTGTGTATATGCATACGTGCACAGGTGTACATGTGTGTTAGTTACTTTTCTATATGACTGATTACTTGGCAGGAAGCAATTGAAGGAAGAATTTATTTTGGCTGATGGTTCGGGAGATGTAGTCCATCATGGCAGGCAAAGCAAGGCNGCGGAGCTTGTTGTGTGTCCTGTTGTTACACTTGGGTGTATCAAAAACCAGAGCACTCTCCAGCAGGGAGTGGAGATGCTCAATAGCTCTCAAGCCCCGCCTCCCAGCAATCACATCCTGTATCCAGACTCAATTTAGTAAAGGTTCTGCTTCCTCTGAGAACAGCATCAGCAGCTGGGGACCAAGGATGTTGGCCCCTGAGCTTGTGGGGGACATTTCACAGCCTCTGTGTGCACAAAGGTTAAACAATGAATGTGATGGGGTGTTTAGCACAAGTATTGCATAGGAAACATTTTTAATCATTGTTAAATTTCAGTGGTTCTGTTTTTTTTTTTCCCATAAACGTTATTTGCAGTTACTGATATCGGTTTTCTGTTTGCAGTGGCAATGCCAGGTTTCCTTGGCAAATGCATCCATTTAGGTTAAAAATGAGTTGCTTTCAAGGTAAATATGAGCTACACAATGTTACTGATTGCCCAGAGTTCTGACAA
Source organism: Neotoma lepida (assembly GCA_001675575.1). Classification (NCBI taxonomy): domain Eukaryota; kingdom Metazoa; phylum Chordata; class Mammalia; order Rodentia; family Cricetidae; genus Neotoma; species Neotoma lepida. The sequence goes on along the minus strand of LZPO01087257.1, from coordinate 48,644 downwards.
AACTGGTGGTAGTTGAATGCAAATGGTTGAAGTTTTAAAAACATGGAAATCAGGGTGCCAGCTTTCTTGAAAGATGTCGTACAGCTTATCTACATTATCAATATTTAATTTGCCAGTTAGAAGCAAGTTTCTCAGTTCTGCAAGATACAAGAGCGATGTGGCTTGCAGAAATGCAAATTGCTAATGATCTTCTTGGCTTAAACCCATTGCCTTCATCCAGGCATCAGAGAATGAATCTTCTAGACTGCCTGGAATTGAGCTATCAGAATGAGTCTCTCACCTCACCCCCCCTTTCAACATCCATGCACTCCTCGGTTATTCTTAGGGGAGCAGAGAAGGAACTATAAACCCCCATGACTCCTTCCAGATTTATATTTTCTTGACTGTAGTTTCTGAGTAGCTCATTGTGGGAGCTACTGCTCCATCAGTTATTTATTCAGGAAATATTTTTGAGTGTGAACCAGATGCCAGTCACTGTCTGCATAGTGGAGATGTAATGCCATAATAAAACCAATACATTTCTCATACTCTGATACCTTGCAGGCTAGCGGGAAAAGACATGCATTTGTCAAATAACTCCCTCCAAAGTCCCTGTGAAACTGGCAAATATCATATAAGTCCACACTACATGGAGAGGCACAGATGGGAGACTCTTATCTTACTGACCTCCTCTTAGGAAACTTAGTGGATGAATGGGTAAGATACTGCCCCATACCTTTAGAAATCATGTTGGTAGGGTCACACCATCCCAGGCTGTGGCTACTGTGCATGAGTCTACCTTTCTTTTCACCCGCTGTGGTGTCTGCTTGCCAACAGTCAGTTGTATGTGTTCCCAGAGCTGCCTCTGCCAGCTGCGCTTGTTATTGTAATTACATTATTTAGTGCAATATTATGTAAACTGATGAAAAATGAGTGCAGTAAGAAAAAGAGCTGTTTCTATGAAAATGAAGTTAAACGCTTTGGAAACACTCTATGAAAGCAAGCCTCAAAAATTAGTTCAATTAGCTATGGGCCAGAGGACGGGAGAGTATTAGTGGGGGAGTGGGGTGGGAGGCAGGAGTCTGGAGATGGTCTGCAGCCAAAATGTCTCTGAGATGTGTCTTCCTGTTCTGATTCTACTTTAAGGAAAATCAGATGTGATGCAGTGGCCTGAGGAAATAACTCCATGGTAAAGCACTGGACTTGCATGTGTGAGGCTCTGAGCTGGATCTCATTAGGAGAAACAGCCAGAAGTAAGGGTTGGACACTAGTAATTCTGGTGCTAGAGGAGGATCCTAGAGCTTAGTGGCCAGATGGTGTAGCCCAATAGCTGAACTCCAAGCTCGTGAGATGGACTGTCTCAAAGGAAGTAGATCACATTACTGAGGATGACTCCTGATGTTGTCTTTGGGCCTTCACATGGATGTATTCATGCATATATGCTTGTGTACAAATATCCACATGTGCACACACACACACACACACACACACACACACACACACACACACAAAAGAAGAGGTATTGCAAAGTTTGGGGGTCACATAGATTGGGGGGGTGGCACATATTTGAAAGGCCAGAGTGTGACTATAGTAGTCTCTTACAGGCCATAGGGTCAGTGTGGCTACTATACAGCAATGTCATTGTATAGGAAAGCAGCCATATACAAAGAGAGTGGTTGAAGCTATGTTTCAATAAAACTTTATTTATAAGAATAAACTATGAGCCATAGTTGGCTGACACCTGTGGAGAAAGAAATGTTATTGAGGTTTATAGATGAAGGCTATTAAGGATTTTCCATCTACAGAGAATTCCTGCAAAGAAAATGCCTTGGGTTTATATGTAAATCCACAAATTGAATGTGCATTACTAAGTTTATATTTTTAAAAAATATTTATAAAAGTTGCTTCATAATGTAGTCCCTTTCTGTCTTCTCCCATTCCCATACAGGAAGCTGAGACAANGGCTTGAAACAGAAAAGTGTGCTTGCTCTTATATTGTAGCCCCAATAACTCAATACTTCATCAATCTCTAAGAGAACAGCAAATTGATCCCAGATGACATTGGATCTTCCAGCCAGCAGTTTATGAGACTCTACAAGGAATATGACATTTGTCACATATATATGCTTTTGCCTAAGATCTTCAAAGTATTCATTGACACAAATTATTATATTCATCATATATGCATGCATTTAATTTATTTGTTATTGTCTTTGTATAATGTGTATATATATGCATAGGGCACACAGACACCAAGGCATATGTGTGGAGTTTAGAGGGCAACTTTGGGGAGTCAATTCTCTGCTTCCATCATGGATTCTGAGGATCAATCTTGGGGCATCAGGCTTGAGCAGCATGAGTTTTAATCCATTGAGACATCTTGCCTATCCAGATGTGCTTTGGAAAGGTTTAACTGCTTACTTCTTCTGAGCCCTTTTCTCCATATTAACATCCAAAAGATTGGCGGAAGCCAGACTTCAGTGACTAGCTGGGACAGGAGCAGAAATCAGGGGTTGTAGGGGATTTGCAGCAAGGACATTGAGGACACAGACCTAAAATCTGTATTGTCAGCCTCCCTAACTCTATGCAGACACCAAATATACATTCCTCTGTGTGTGTGTGTTCCTGCACACACACACACACACACACACACATACACACACAGACATACACACACACAGAGCACACATACACACACACATACACACACACACACACACACACACACACACACACAAACCTTTGAAAGATATCTGCTTGCTTCAGTATTATCCAACTAATGGTCCCATCTTTGTGGTTTTCTCTAAGCAGAGGGGGCTTGTCCCTATATAATGAGCTCTTTCCTTCCAGAGACTGCATACATTCTATGAAACTGCAGCAGGTCATCTCCAAAAAGCTTCCCTACTGAGACTAGGTATCCATAAACATGTAAAAATATCTAAAAAAAAATGCTTTCCTCACAAAACCTTACCCTCTGTACCTCTCCTTTCACACCTCATGTGCTCCCTGACTTTGGCTAGAACATTAACTCAGTAGCACAAAAGAATGGATCAAGAAATCCAGGAATTAGTGACAGATTTTAATTTCCCCATCTTCATTGTGAACCTTGAATAAACAAATGCACTGGCAGCCACCCTCCTTCATTTTTGGTGGCCAATCCTGTGACTGACCTGTGTTCATTAGTCTCTGCTCCTTGAACCTTTGTGGCCATTTCAACACTGATAGTCTAGGAAAACTGCAAAGTAATGCCACTCCCCTTATCCCTTCCCCTCGGCTCAGGCCTTTCTCCCAGTCATCATATACCTTCCCAAGGCAAACCTGTCCTGTTTCTTATTTTATTATTAAATCCATATCAAAAGGCTCCCAGCAAAACTGCTAACAATGCTGACATTTCCCTTTGTCATGGGTCTCTTCATTTTGTTGACTGATGCCTTGGTGAGAACTCATCTTCCTGTTCTGTTCCTTGCTAGGGCAGAGGATGGAAGGACANCCATAGCTGTCCCTCCTTTGAGTAGAGGAAATGGGCCACTGGGTTTCAGTGATGTCAACAGGCATAACAATAACAGCAGCCGGGACTCCATTTTACTTGGGTAAGGTATGCACCCCATCTTCCAATAGTACACTTGGTAGCCTAGGACCTTTCCCTGCATAGAGCTGCGCACATACTCCACTTCAAACAAAGAACTAAGTTACTCCTTCTTAGCTACTTGGTGACTCCCCTTTATGGTAAATTGTCATTCAATCATGTCCTAGAGCGTATCTGGGGAAAGAAGGCAAGGGACAAATGCAGCCTGAATCAGTTTGGGGTATATATACAGTAAGGCAAGCTGTGTCATCTAGTCAACTTTTAGGGAAGAAACACCTATTTACCATTTGCCTATGTCTAATTGGATGTGCATATGATTAAAACCAGATACATCATGGGAAAGTACATGCACAATGAAGAAAGGGTTATGTAATCCATGTCTGTCCATCAAAACCAAGAACTACCCATGCTACACCCCTTAGCAACCAACTCTTCCTTCTCCTGGACTGCATAGAGAGAAAGCCTAAACAGAAATTAAGCACGGGTCCTTATTTAAGTTACCCAGTACTCTCATGCAGGTGTGTGATCTGTTCTATCATCTGGCTCCTGAATAAATTCTCCTTACTTTTTTGCAACCTGTGTGTACTTCTTCTTGAAGCCCCAGAGAACCTGGAAGCAGAATGACCATTGTTAGTAACACATGAANGAAAGAAGTCAACATAATTTTTCCTGACACTGTGACCCTAGGAAAGGGACAGCAGAGCTCTTTATATTTCTTTATGGCCTGGGATCGCCCTTATATAGGTTATGTTTGTATATATGTGAGCAATGTACATCAAGCACAATAGCCAGATTAATGGTTTCTTTTTTGATTGCTGTAATGAAAAGCAACTTAGAGGAGAGTTTCTGTTATCTCACAAACTCAGGGAAGTCGAGACAGCATGGACCTAAAACAGCTTGCCATGCTGAGAGCGAAACAAATCAATAATCTGTTCTCATACTCCCATAGAGTCAAGGACCCAAACCCAGGAACTGGGTCCCACAAATGGACTGGGTCTTCCCACATCAATGAACATAGTCAAGGTAATACCCACAATACATGCCTATTGGCCAACCTAATCTAGAATCTCCCTCACTGAAATGTGCTTTCCAGGCGATTTTAGACTATAGAATGTCTGATAATTAAACTCTTCTACCCTGAGGTAGCCAGCACTACATTGTCCACTTAGGGTCACTTCAATTCCCTCTTATGTGCAGTCTTGGAGGGAAGATAAATTAAGAGTCCATCTCTAGCTGATGGATGGAGATATGAACACGGTTGACCAATTGGACTCTTGCTCCTGAGCCATAGGATATTGAGTGTAGTGAAGTAAAACAGGAAAAAAACATTGGAGTTGAAGATAAGGAGTGGATTCATTTCTATGGTGATATCCTTGTACAACTAAGCGAAGAGGGATTCCCTGGGCTACGTCCTAGATCCTCCCTGATTCCTCTCTTTATGTCTTTAAGCCTGGTTATCCATCCATCCNTCCCTTGAGCTACCTCACATTCTTTGAGTGATCTCTTTTTCTGCTGAAGTTAGTCAGAACCCATTCCTTTTTTCCTGTGATCAAAGAATCCCTACTGATACACTGGGGAGACATGCAAAGTTGGAGAATTGCAGAGCCGAGAGTTTGGGGAAAGATTTGCTAAAAGCTGGCTCTTCGTCACATCCTGCAATACTTCCCTGATGCCTCCGAGCATTGCCAGTGCTTTGTGGTGTTGGCAGCAGGGAGGGCAGAGCTATCATTGATGCTATGCACAGGGTGGATATACCGTCTATACCGACCCACTTCCACGGCAAGGAGCTGGCAGCTCACGGTCTATACAGTGATTTGTCAACACTAAACCAACTCTACAGTGAGTGTTCATGAGTCCTGGAAGCTGGGGAGCCAGGGTTGATTTCTGGGTCTTTGGAGCACTGTTGTTTTCTTGTACAAGTGCGGTAATATACCAGGGTACTGTGAATACCCAATTCTTTACAGATAATGGATGGAATATATGAGGTCATCATATGCCACTCTGAGAAGTTAGTATTTCTTAAATGACCACCATTGAATACCACCTAGAATGTTTGTAAAAAGCACCATTTGCTCTGAACCTCACTCTGACTCTGGGGACTAACTAGGAATGGAGCAGGAGAACATCGATTCCTAACCTGCTTCTGAGGTGGCATATCGAGCATGAGAATTGAGAATATTGATTTTAAAACTTAGCAGGTGAAATATTTTGATGTTTTAGCATCACTCTGTAGATATTGGATTTTCATGCTGCTGTGGGCTGAGCTGTGTCTCTGTGGGTTAGTTACTCTTATGTCATTGTGACCTAAATACTTGACACACACAACTTAAAAAAGCAAGGGTTTGTTTTTTGTTCATTTTTAAACAGGGATTTCAGCTCATGGTGGAGGGCGAGGCATGGCACAGCAGCTTAGTTCCTTACTGCACAAGTGTCTACTGGAGATTCTTCACATGGCAATGGACCAGTAAACAGAGATTGTGGTCTTAACCAGGAATAGGTGTACCCTTCAAAGGCCCATTCCTAGTGACCCACTTTTACAGCCAGGTCCCACCTCCTAGCACTTCCAGAGCCTTCAAAATAGCACAACCAACTAAGCACTGAATGTTTGAAACATGAGATTGTCAGGGCATTTCAGTTTTAACAACAGCACTGCCTGAAAGTCATATGGTAAAGTCCAAGCCCCGAATATTCCAGAATAGTATGGTATTTGGAGACAAGAGCCTACAGAGGTGACTAAGATAAAGTAGGGACATATGGGTTTGACCCAGCCCAATATGACTGGTGTTTTTATAGGAGAGGATGATTAGAGAACAGATACATGCAAACACACACACACACACACACACACACACACACA
>LZPO01087257.1:28177-42062 GCA_001675575.1 Neotoma lepida | reverse complement strand
AGAGAGAAACAGAGAAAGACAGAGGAGGGATGACCATGATGTAAGGACATAGGCAGAGAATCCTGGGAAACCAACCTATCCTTACATCTTCATTCATCCTTCTGATCTCCAGAACTATGAGGAAATAATTTCTTCTGTCCATATACCAGTGGTCTCAGGTATTTCCTTATGATAATTCTAGAAAATCCATGTTTGGTCTTCTAGAGGTATTAAACTGAAAATGAAANTAAATAGGACCAAATAAACAAACCCCAAGAGCTTTACAGTCTGTTATTCTACTTTATTGTTCTATTGCCAAGAATTTAAAAACAATCATGGGTAATAGTTTGTGTGTCTGTTCACTTGTCTTAATCTTAAAAAAAAAGAGAAAAAAGATATGTACTCTTGAAGGCAATAATTATTATGTTGGCTCCTGGCATTTAACCCCAACATCTAACAAGTCCCATGGACTTAGTGGGTTTTGATTGGCTGGTGAAGGGGATATTTATGTGAGTGATAGGCTTGTGCTCACTCCATCACTAGGAGGCCTGTTCTACATGGAGACTCATTTGTAGCCACTTCTAAATGAGAAAGCCAGTGGCATTTGGAAGTCCATGTCCTGGTGGTTCATGTTCAAGTGCTTGTTTCTACCATGAGGATTTTGCACCTATCCAACTGTCTTATACCAGAGGTAGATTTTGCCCGTAGGTCCTCTAAAACATAATCTGAGGAGTCCAGGTTATTTTCTTTCATCACTTACCCATGATGCCTTGAGCTCTACTTTTGGCCTGATGAGATCCACGGGCATCTTCCTTTCAGCAGCATCATTTCTGAACAGCTGTCTGCTTCCTGTCCATCATACAGCCTGAGATATGCACATATTCCCTGAACCTACTTCTTGGGTAGAGTTATTGCAGATCTAGACCTGACCCTTCTTGTAAGTCTTTGTTGATCAACAAACAAGGACTTAGGTGATAAATCTATTGGAAAATGCTTACCTTGTAAGCAATAGGACCCATTTCATCTCTCAGAACCCAATTTTAAGAAAGCCATGTGGGGTGGTGCTCACTTATAAGCCAAGTAATATTGAAGTAGGGATGGGCAGGTCTTTGGGACTCCCCAGCAAGTCAGTCTAACCTACTCGGCAAGCTCTAGACCAGAGAAGAAATTGTAACAAAAAATGCTGATAGCAACAAAGAGATGATAGCAACGATTGGTCTCTGGCCCCTACAGGTATGTGCCCTCACATGTACATACACCAACACACACATATACATCTACACACACACACACACACACACACACACACACACACACACGTAAATACATGTACAACTTCACAAAAAATGACAAATAAAAATTTTACACATTCACATGTGTGTTTTGGTGTCTTGATATACACATACATCATGAAATGATTTACTCAAGCTCATTGCCATGCACATTCTCTTACATAATTGCTATCCTTCTTGGTAGTAACATTAAAAACTCCTGTCTTTTAGGCCAGCAAAGCCTGGTTTTCAGCACTAATCAGCCCTCTGTGGAACTGGAGTGTTGTGTCATTGTACAGCATCTCCTTCAGTTGCCCTGCCAGCTCTATCGTCCTCTCTGCTTCTGTGAATTTGACTTCTTCAGATCCCACCCAGGGGTGGGCCCAGGGCAGGCAGGTTCTCCGAAGCATGGAGGAAGGGAAGCAGACAGGTGCATAGAGATCATGCAGTGTTTGTCTTTCTGTGCATGGTCCTGCCCTTTGTGTTTTCTCCTACAGTTGCCTGAGTGATGTTCTACACCCAGGGACTAATAAACAAATACCCTTATACAATTAAAGTAGCTCAGTTCACTCGTGGGAGGCAGAGGCAAGGACATTCCTAAAATATTCCTGAGCTCTTTCAAGACTTGGCCTGAGAACTCTAAAACCTGTGGTCACTGGGTGCATGCACCAGACTAAGCATTTTGCACATTACTAAGAAGATTTTCTTTATTCTGAGCTTATAGAGGAGTAAAATGAGTGACGTCTTAGTTACAAGAATCCTGCCTCATTGTAGAGTTTGGGTTTGAAGCCAAGTCTGCTTGTTCATTTTAGACCTTGTTCTCAGTTAGGGGACATGGCTCAGCACCCCCGGAATACCTGAGTAGGAGGTCAGTATGGACCCTCATGGGGGAAAGGATTGGAGCTAATCAGGGCTGCTGTGAAGTGAAGAAGGGAAAGCAGTTAGGTGCTTACACTTTGCATCTGGAGTTAGTCCTAGAACTGAGGCCAGGTCTTCACAGATCCCAACTATCTTCAAGCCATGACAGCTAGACATGTCTAGCCTGCTTAATTAGCTAGTTATGAAAGCTATGAAAGTGTACTGATGAGTTTCTGTAGTTTCGGGTGCTCAGGTTAATTTCTTTGACAGTCACCTCCTGAATCCTGTCTTACAAAGAGGAGGATTTTCTGTTTGTTTATTTAAAATACAAAGTTTTTTGTAGAATGTTAGCTGAGGTCTTACAGGTCTATGGGTTCTGATTTAAGATCTATTTACATCAAGACCATTCCACTGAATGGGCAAGTAGATGAAATAGTTTTTCTTTCTATACTAGACTTTTTATACAGAAAAGGAATTACAAAGTAAAGATTTGGCACAAGGACTGGGGTAGGGCTGTATGCAATCTAACTTCTAAGCTAGTGAGGCAAAGGANCTTTGCACTTCCAGCTTGTTACTGAGTTTGATTCCAGATCATCTGTGTGTCTGTCTGTCTAGATATCTATCAGAANACATAGCAAATTGTATCTAGAAAGTGGACAGTTCACCACTGCAAGAGATATGTCAATGCCTCTTTCTGCCTCCAGTAATTAATGAGGGACAATGCCCACAGGAAAAGTCTGTTCTGGGTTAGCCAGAGAGATTGAGGCATCAGAGAGGAGCAGCTGTCCCAGGCATGGCCAGGGGTGGATGCAGATGTTAACTCTTCACTTTCCTTGCCTTTGACAGGCGCTGCCAGCTGTCGTCTTGAAAATGTAAAGTGAGGCTAGTCCTGTTGGCATGGAACTATATTCCCATCTATTTGACCCACTGAGGCAGGGGGATCGTAAGTTCAAAGACAACCTGAGAAACTTAGCAAAACTGTATCTCAAAATAGATAGCAAAATGTGCTGAGGATATAATCAGGGCATTGTACTACAGGGTTCTGTAATCACGACAGCTTTTGATGGGATAGTGTCCACTCATATTCAAGGAAAGCAGCTATATAGGATGCATTTATATTTGTCCTGGCATCATTTCTCATTTACAGGCTTCTTTTAAGAGTATGGAAGCTCTCTTGGATAGAAAACCCGAGGACATGATTTCTAAAACCCTGTCTGCCTCGGATACAGCCCATGCAAGCATAGATAAATGCACGCTCAAGAGTTCTCTGCCGATAACAACATAGAGATTTAAATTTTCTGGCAATCCTTATACTGTTATTTTCAGTGGCTTTGCAACCTTAATCATGATTGCATGTATGTTTTGACAACTTTACACCAAAGGCATGTTTTTTTTATAGATGTCTGAATTAAATAGCCAGCTCTTTTCAAGTTAGCTGAGTTAACATTTAAGTGGTTCTGATTAACCTGGCTGTGTTCATTTGCTCCTAAATATTCTGCTGCCGAGCCATCTCCCTTTGCATAAACTGATTTGGGAGTGTAGCCCTAGGAAATATAATTTTCTAAATAGCTAAGAGCGCCGTGCCCAGTATGCTCCCTTGAAACGGAGTGTGTAAGATTCAGCCTCCCCGCCTTGCTCAGCTCTCAGGTGGTGCACAGTGGAAATTGGAACCAGACTATCACACTCTGCACTGATGGACAAAANCAGAGCTGATGAAGCAGGGGTTGTGGGGGTGGGGGAGGTAGGGGTGATGGCTGTGAAGAAATGTGCCCGGCTCAGTTTAGAATTTGGAAAGCTTTGAGTATAGACCATTTTGTCCACAGCAGCATGTTGTCATGCTGCCCTCTGGCCACATCTAGCAATAAGAGAAATGACTCCTAATAAACAGTGTAAGCTTTTGTGAGCACATCTTCCTGAAAGCATGAGGAACAAGGGTCCCATCTGTTGAAGATGGACATTCTGGGCATGTCACATGGTGGCCNTCTACACTGCTGTTCTGTTTTGAGAAATATTGAGATTTTGGAATTGTACAGTCATTGGGTTACTCCGATATAAGCATGCTTCTTAGTTTCATTTCAGTTGCTGTATGTAGTCTTGCAAAAAGTAACTCAGGGAAAAAAGGATTTATTTGGCTTACAGTTCCATGTTGCAGTCCCTCACTGAGGGTAAGTCAAGGCAAGAACTCAAACACATAGTCATATCATATCTACAGTCAAAAGCATAGAGAAACAAATAGATCCTTGTTTGGTAGCTTCTCTGCTCTCAGTGAAATGGCCTTGCTTTTATATGGTTCACGGCTCAGCTTATGGGATGGTGCTGCCCACAGTGGAATGGATCAATTAACAACCAAGACAATACCCCATACATACATCCACAGGCCAATTTGACCCAGACAATTGGGGCTCTAGTCTCAGCAGTTCTCCTTGTGCCAACCCAGCATTTAAAACTAACCATCACAGTATGGTTGAGAACGTGGACCCTATCTTGCTTCCAAGAATTTTGTAGTTTGCTAGAGAGTGTCAAAGATTGTAATAGTCATACAGGACACAATAAGTACATACATTAGATGTGAAATGAGCTCTTATGAGACCTTAAAGGAAGAGATAGTTACTCTTCCTAGCAACAGTGACTAGGGCTATTTAATGTTCCCTAGCTTTGATGTGTTACCCTAGTAACACTAGTTACCCTAGTTTCCAGTCCTTTTGTCTGAAAGACTATAGGTTATTTATGTATAACTGACAAATCTTAGTTACACTCTATCACGTCCCCACTCACCTCTCCCTTGCATACAGAAACATTAATTTGGGCTTCCTCCTTGATTATCTTTCTCTGTCATAGAATTTAAATAAGGTGATGGAACTGGACAGGAAGGCATTCTCAACTTCTCTACCTCCTTATCATCTCTCCCTCTCCTGAAGAGTCAACCCTCTGGCTTCCCTCATGTCTGTGGATTCCTTCTCAAGTTTGCCCTCAAGCATGCAGTTGAGATCGACATGACTGCCCAGATTTCCTCCAGGAGCTCCAAGACCATGCTATCTCTTTTAAAGTCTTATTTTCCATTCGCAAAAACATATATCTGGCTTTGCCTGGGAATGCTCCTGTTACAGCTGGTATAATTGTTAGTGATAGCCCTTCTGTCCCTCTCAGCCAAGTCGTCTTGCTTCAGAGAGTGAATCATCATTGCCCCACTTCCGTTCTCTCTTTTGCACCAGAATGACCTTTCCAAAACTTAATTAATGCTACTCTCAGTCTTCACGTGTCAGCATGCTTATCACCTTTGTCATACTTACCCACATGTGGTAATTATCCAGTTTAGCTGCTTGTTTGCTGGCCATGGTCTCTCTCTCCTACATTCCCACTCCTGTTAGATTTCATTTCGTCCGGCCAAGGATGTGCTTGTCCCATTCATCATTTGGCTCCCTGGTGTCCATGCCTTATTAGGAACTGAATGAATATTGGTGAATATGACTTTTAATAGCTAACACAGTGTATTAGTTACTTTTCTGTTGCTGTGATAAGATGTCATGGCCAAAGGCAACTTAAGGAAGAGAGAGACTATTTTGGCTTAAGGAAGAGAGAGACTATTTTGGCTTACCAGAGGGTTAAGAACCCATCATTGTAGGTCACAGAAATAACAGCAAGCAGCTGAGAGATCACTCTTTTCCCCTCCTGAATCAGGGTTCCTCGGTGTACCCCTGGCTGTCCTAGAACCAGCTCTATAAACCAGGCTGACCTTGAACTCAGAGATCCACCTGCCTCTGCCTCCCAAGTTCTGGGATTAAAGACGTGTGCCATCATCGCCTGGAGAAATCACATCTTTGACTCCAAACAGAAAACAGATAATGAACTGGAACTGGACCAAGACTTTAAACTCTCACAGCTCCTGGCTAAAGAGATGGCTCAAAGGTTAAGAGCTTCTCTTTCAGAGAGCCCATGTTCTACTCCCAGCACTCACAAAGTAGCTAACACCTCGCTGTAACTTCAGTCCCGGGGGATCAGACACCCTCTTCTGGTCTCTGTGGGCACTGTATACACGTAGTGCACATATATACAATACAGGCACAACAGAAAACACATACTAAATAAAGGCTAAAACAGCTCTCAGAGCTCACCCTTAGTGATGTACTTCCTCCAGCAAGGCTGTACCTTCCCCATAACCTCTCCCAACAATGTCACCACTGGGAGCCAAGACTCCAAATGCTGGAGCATATGTAGATGATTTTTTTTGAAACTACCACATCCCATTCCCCTATATAGAAAGTATAGAAGAAGACTTGATCAAGCTGTCCCACCAGCCACATCTGCCCTGTATCCTCAATTTGTACAATTCGTGAACAGGAATTTTTAATTTGTGTTTACCGGGTAGAAAAGTTGGAATATGTAACTGATTCCTTATGTCCTATATAAAACCCAATGTTATAATTGTCTGATCCTTCAGGAACTATGATGAATCCCTGCTCTTCATAAAGGTCATGTCATAAGGCTATAACACTGTGGTCATATCCCAACTAGACCATCTCCAAGAGAGCAGGAGAAAAGGCTAAGGCTGACAGAATTAAAAAAGTGGATAGGTGCTTTAAGTCTTCCACCATTTGGTGGAAGGCAACACAATTCAAGCCCTCTACAACCTGCACAATCTGTCAAACATGCTATAGATGCAATGTGCAGCATCACATTCCTGGATTTCATGCACCTGCCCATTTTGACAGCAAGCATTGGGCACCCATCATAATAGAATAGAAATATTTGACTGGTAATATACATCAAGAGGTTGGTCAACCAGAGTGTTGAGATACCCAACTCATGTCTTGAACCATTCCAGCCAGTTTCATTGGTAAGTATGGTCATTTGTTTCCTCATAGGAAGCATCTAGTTCTGTATTGTAAAGAAAGAGACAATTCATTTCAGTAGACACCATATGACTGGCAATACCAAAAAATTTAGTCCCTCCCTGTTTAAGGAGATATTTTGATTACTTATTTGGAAAATAAGATTATGGGATAACTCACATGTTAGAATTAAAATATGTGAAGATTCGACATGGCACAGCCCAGGCAGCATCAAGCTGCAGCAATTGTTTTTACCTGCACAAGACCTACACAAGATCAAGTCAGTCAAAAGTCCAGCCTAGGTGGAGGAGGGGCCACTAAGGTCCACCCTTGTCAGAGGAGCTATCATTGGCAGATGATGTTAGCCAATGGAGTCACTCTCCTTTGGGGACATAGCTGTTGGTAGGTTGCTCCTTCCTCAGTGGGTGACTACACATTCATGTACATATGGGCATTATTTATTGCACTCATGNTTTATTAATAACACTTTTTAAAACACATGAAACTGGGAGGGAGGCATAGTGGGGGATTGAGAGGGAAGTGGTAGTGGATGGGCATATCAATATATTCTATAAATGTATGAAACTCTAAAAGAATGGAAAATGTTATTTTAAAAATGCCTCAACTCCAACTCCAGCAAAAGAATTAAAATATACAGGGGTTTAAAGTAATTACTGCAATGTCAAAGGCCTTGCAGAGAAAGATCAACATGAGTTCACAAAAGAGAAACTAAAAAAACAGAGTGAAACCTACAAACTGGAGCTAAACGGAGATGCTGGAATGGAAATTACAACATGTGTCAAGCAGAAGTGGAATATTGAATGAAGAAATCCATAAGTGTGAAGACAGAACAGAGCAGCTGAACTGACAAGAGCAGGGAAGAATGTGTACTGATATTCACACAATGGACATTTCTGCAAATTAAAGAAATGTGACCCCCTAANAATACATAATCATTGCAGCAAAAATTAATTGGATTTCCAAATGAAAAGGAGAGCGAAAATGAGACGGAAAAAAATGTTAAAGAAATAAAATATAACAGTATCTCAATTTGATGAAAATAACAACCCACCCACCAGATAATATAGCAAAATAGGCAATACACAACTTAAAAAACCTATTTAGGAACATTGTAAAGGACTGATTGGGGACTGGGGATGTAAGTCAGATGACAGAGTACTTCCCAACATGCACCAAGCCCTAGGCTTGGTCCCAGCACTGGATAAAAACCATGTGTGATAGAATACACCTGAAATCCCAGCATAGAGAGGTAGAAACAGCAGGATGAGGAGAGCAAGGTCATCTTCTGCAACACAGCAGGTTCAAGGCCAGCCTGGTGTTACAAAAGGCTATGCCTCAAAAAAAAAAATAGAATAAAATACACTCAAAACCACCAATAAGAAACCCCACAGAGTGAATCTCCTTTGCAAAGCTTTTGCAATCTATTCTACAGCATTGCATTGAGTGTGAACGACTGAGTCCCATGAAGCTTGCCCTGGTAGACATTGTAAGGCTGAGAAAGAGAGAAGGAACAGGAAGTGTTGCTTATTCTATTGTTAGAGCAGGGTAGGGGGATGAAAGAGGAGAGTNGAGGGAGAGAGTACCTGTAAGTGAATACACTTGGACAAAAAAGAGAGCCTGGAGGCAGAGCAAAGGGAGTCACCAAGTGTACAGAGAACACACGGGGACAGTCAGGGCATGGTTCTGTGGAACTAAAGCTGTGAACTAGTCTCACTGCACATCATGAGTCGGATTCTCTTTGCTGCACACACAGGGGTAGACTGCAGGGATGCAGGGACCGTATGTGTCTGAGGAGTACTGAGATGAGTCATACCCAGGGCCCAGTTGTAACTTGTCTCCTCGGGACACCATCAATGAAAGTCCATTGCTCCATGGTAGTCAAAGCCTCCAGATACAAGAAGTTAGTTTTGATAAGCAGTTATCTATATAAAGCATTGGCAGGGTACCACAGTGAAATCAAGGAGGGAATTTAGAAATGGGGACAGATGGAGCACTTGTATCGTCGAGGGTCAATGTGTTTTTGCATACTTGGCTGAAAAGAGTAACACATGACTTACCAATATTTAAAAACATGGAGGTTCCTCCCCCCAATATCTATAATTTGAGATTATCTTAAAGAGATTTTGTTTTAAAATTTTGACAGTGTTTCATGTATCCCTTCCCAGGTGTTTCTTTCTTTCTTTTTTTTTTAACTTTATAGATGGAAACAAAATAAACCTAAAACTGAAGTTTCTGGGGGTGGGGGCNAAAACAAAAAGCACTTGTTCTTGTCTGTCTTGTATTGCTCCTCAGACTTGATCTTAGCCTCTCACTAGCCTTGCATTTCAGAGTTGGGTCTCTGAAGACTTCCTTGTTGACAAGAGTTTATTTAGCTCAAGGGACTATCCATGTAGTACCTTGTGTTCATGGGGTGACTGTGGCCATACACTTTCCCAAAGGACTTGATCTTTGATTTCTTGGTGATTTTGCTCTTGCCCAGGACAGCTGTTACTTTTTTGGGAATAATGGTCAATTCTGGCAATCAGCATGGAGCGAGAGTGTAGCTGAGGAGTGAGAGTGGACGTGAGAGTGGACGGGGAGTGAACAAGCAGCAGTGTCCCTCTGCTTTCTTAGAATGGGGACACAGAGGATGTCTTAGTGAATATTCTGCAGATAGACCTATAATTTTCCGCCCAGAAGCCCCTCCAGGGTCTTGCAGAGCTTGAGCTCTGGAGAGATTATTTCTCTGAGCAAGCTCTTTTCGACTATGTACCACCCATCACACTCCTGGGAGGGGAAGTCTTGGCATGCGGTGAATTGCTTCAAAGGGTATCTGTGATCCTCCCCATTGGACCACCCAGAGTAGATCATGTTCTACAGACTGCAGTGCATCTGACATGATGGATTTTCTTAAGAGAGTCAGAATGGGAATTCCAGCCTTCTGGAGGTGGCACAGACAGTGCATATATTAGCACTGAGAGCACGCAGAGTCTCAGAGATGAACTAATCTGTGAATAACTGTGCCATTTGTAACAGCATAAACAGGGACTTAATGGGGAGATGGTGCAGAGGAATGAGGTATTCACAACCTGTCATCATATTAGTACAGTGATCAAATTTGTGACCAAGCTCCTGAGCAAACACTCAGTATCAAGTGTGTGTCTTCCTATTATAATTTGTGCTGTATTAGGGGCATCGTACCATATTAGTGACTTGAAAATGTTTTTAAATAGTATCTCTCGGGTTGACAGAAATGGAATGTTCTGGAGTTGTACNACTATTAGTCATATTAAACTCAGCCTGTTAGCAGCTTTCCCTTGCACTGATACTTAAATGAGGTTTTAATATAAACAAAATGTACTTCTGAAATGCGCTTCCAGCTACAACCAATTTCTCCCAGTCCATTAGCTACTTTGNATTCCTTTTAAGAAACCGAAGCTTGAGCTTTTATTGAGCAGCCAAAGTATTTGCTCAACTCATTAAGTCAACTGTAGAGAAAGTAAACACAAGGGGTTGGGATGCTTCTGGAGTTAGGTTGGGACCCAGCAATCTTGGCATGAACACCATCATCCCTAGGAAAAGCACGCATTTCTTCAAAGTTTGCTGGCCTCTACCTACCTATACTGTTAGGCCGATGGAGGAGGCTGGACAGTCTACTCTGCTTTACCTCTCTGGAACAGAAAAGACCAATGAGGCCTGGTACCCTGGTACTCACCACACGGAGATTTATGGTACCCTTGAAGCTGATGTAGAATTGACATTGAGAAAAGACATAATCCAGACACAACTGAAATTGTCATGAGGCATTAAGTCTTGCCCCTAACCACTCACATGGACATAGTCATGGAAGGAGTTTGTGAACCTTGTAGATAGATAGCCAGTGGGTTAGAAATAACCCCTCTGCCACCTGAGCTTGGTGGTATAAAGCAAAGAGATGAATTTCCCACGCTAAAGAACTGAAGACTGAAATTAGAGATTCAGCAGGCTGTGCTCAGCCTGACAGCTCCAGGCGAATATCCTTCAGGCCACTTCCAGCTTCAGATGTTGGCCATAGTCTCTGGCTCTCCTTGGGCTACCCAGACGGCACTCTTCCTCTGGTGTGTTGTAACTTGGTCTTTCCTCAGTAAGTCTGTAGCTCAATTAAAAGGTCTCCTTTATTAAGGATATCAGTCATTAGGTCACATACTACTGACCTCATTTTAATTTGATTGCTTTTATAAAGGCCCTGTTTCTAAATGAGGCCACATTCAGGGGCACTGAGGGTTTGGGTTTAAGTATATTCTATGGACTCCATACTTTCAGCCCTCACAGCCTGAGTTCTCTTATATTTATTGTTGACTGCAGTAGACACCCTGCATTATGTGAATGCGTCTCCCTACTTCCAAGGAGAATCACAGCATTTATTATTTCTGATGAGGACTGAGAGCATTTGCCAAAGAACTCAGCCCTCTTAGAGTCATGCCACACAGCTTTAGTCTGCTTGGGGCCAAGGGAAGGGGGAAACAGAGGTTGAGTTGGAATTCTAAATCCTTCACCTGTTTACTTAGTCATAGCAAAGGAATTTATCTCTTAAGAAATGAGTAAAGAAAGGTAAAAGGAAGATTTGAGAGCTAGAACAACAGCTAACAAATAGTTGTTACATCATGTGAGCTCCCAACACATTTGCTAATGGCCTATAGTGGTGAGATGCTAGAAATGACACAAGTGGGTGGGTACTCTTGTCCTAGGTACCAAATCCAGTGTGATAGAGCCAGCCTTATCCTTTAGGTCTACTTCAATATGAAAGATCAATTAACATTAATTTTTTAATCTCTCTCTCTCTCTCTCTCTCTCTCTCTCTCTGTGTGTGTGTGTGTGTGTGTGTATGTGTGTGTTTGTGTGTGTGTGTGTGATGTGAGCATATATGTGTGTATGTGTCACTGTGGGCATGTGCATCCCACGATATTCATGTGGAGGTTTGATGACAACCTTAAGCAAAGGTTCAGCGGTGCTCATTTTCCACCCTGTTTGAGACCAAGTATCTGTTTTGTTGCCTGCTGCTGTGTACACCAAGCTAGCTAGCCTACACACTTTTGGTAATTCTCCTAGCTCCTCCTCTCATCTCACCATAGGAACACTGACTTTACAGAAATGTGCTACTGTACCTGGTTTTATGTGGGTTCTTGGGATTCAAACTCAGGTCCTCATTCTTGCACAGCAAACACTTTACCCATGGAACCATCTCCACATCTCCCCAGATAATTACTTTTATGCTACTGTTAATATTAATATATGAACTTTGTCAGGCACTGTGCTGTATTATATGCTACTGAGTGTACATTTGTCATGATGTCATATAGCAGTTCTACGATATGAAAATGAGCTTCCCTATTGTATCAATGATATGCAGAGACATTCATAAACACACCCAGAACTATATAGTTTTTGGAAGCTGAATAATTGTGATTGTGTCTCTGGCCCCTCTTCCCTGCTCTACCCCCAACATAGATGCATATTGTTAGTGCTAAGCCAGGTAAGTGAACACATATTCATTATCCATCAGGCTCATCTCCAGCTAGATCTTTCAGATTGAAAAGGTGCAGGAAAGTTTCCTAAGAGAAGACCAGTATGTGAGGAAGGGCAAGAGGCAATGGACACTGCAGAGGTACAGCCAACTAACATACACCCATTGTACATAAATGGATCATAATTTTACCATCGCCCTTGTATCTCTCCATGCATCACAAGGCCCCAGAGTAGAACAGGACATCCTACAACTCAGAGTTCTTTTATTACCAACTTCAGATGGTAAATACTTTGAAAATTAGTTGGCAGTATCCCTTCTCTTTCTTTCTCTCTATATAAAGAAAGAAAAAATGACATTATGAGTAAGTACCCCATAAAGACTTTGCATTAAGACAGAGAAAGTATAAGAAATGTGAAAAAGGAGAGTAAACTGCTCAAGGAGCAAGAGGGAGACCCTGGATATGTAAAATGTTCAAATTACTGATGTGCGTGGAGGTTTCAAAAGGTCTGTGGGTGTGAAAATGAACACTTAGGATTAGGGAAGTACTTGTTGCTTGTCCAGAGGACCTGATTCACAAGGCACCTTAAAACTGCCTATAATCTTGTGAGTTCCTGGGTTTTCCTTATCTGCAGATTTCTCCCCATCCCCTTAATGGTACACTCTGTCAAGATATCCCTTTCATTGCTCTCCCTCCCCATCTCTCCCCCAACTCGGCCATCTGGAGCCCTCATGTTCCCACCTCCCTTCCCCTCCCCTCTACTCCCTCCTCCCAATTTACTCAGGAGATCTTAACCCTTTCCCCTTCCTGGGGCAATCCAGGTGTGTCTGTCTTAATGTCCTCCTCTTTACCTAGCTTCTCTGAGGTTGTGGATTGTAGCCCAGCTAAGACTTATAGCAATGGTGGACAGGGTGCTTGAACTAACCTTCCCCTGCACTCAGATTGATGTCTACCCTAATTGTCATCATAGAACCTACATCCAGTGACTGATGGAAGCAGATGGAGAGACCCACAGCCAAGCACTTGGCCAAGATCCTGGAGTTCAGTCAAAGAGAGGGAGGAAGGATTATAAGAGCAAGGGGGGTCAGGATGATGATGGGAAAAACCACAGAGATAGCTGACCCAAGCTAGTGGGAGCTCATGGACTCTGGACTGACAGCTGGGGAGCCTGCATGGGACCAAACTAGGCCCTCTGAATGTGGGTGACAGTTGTGTGGCTTGATGTGTTTGTGGGTCCCCTGGCAATGGGACCAGGACTTATCCTGGGTACATGAACTGGCTTTTTAGAGCCCATTCCCTATGGTGCCATGCCTTACTCAGCCTTGATGCAAGGAGGAGGGGCCTGGGCCTGCCCCAACTTGGTATGCCAGCCTGTGTTGACTACCCAAGGGAGGCCTTACCCTCTATGAGGAGAGGATGGAGGTGGGATGGAGGTAGGTGGGGG
>LZPO01087257.1:9597-20600 GCA_001675575.1 Neotoma lepida | reverse complement strand
GAGAGAGAGAGAAGCAAGCAGCCCCGGAGCAAGTCACTCCACACACGTTGGCACTGAAGGAATGCTGTCCTGATAAACTCATAAACAAGCATAGCAAACCTGGTGTAAGGAAATAAGAGAGACTCTGAGGACTTGGCAGGAAAAGGCACGAATCTCTACCGAGTGGTTTTCAGTTTTTCTTCCAGATACTCTTGGTGAAGTGAGGAGACTTCTGTTTGCTGACAGAGCCTTTGATTTCTCTTGCAAGATGATGATGTATTTGTGGGTAGGTAGTCTCTCTCTCTCTTTTTCTCTCTCGCTCATTCTCTCTGTCTTTCTCTGATTAATAAATTGACTTCGGGGATAAAAATTGCAGCCTAGAGTAATCGCATTTCGTGTAAGGTGATTATGCCGATGCAGGATAATCTTGCATGGCTACGGTACATGTGCAAGCTTTTCCAGTGGGAGTTAGGCAAGACTTGCTTCATTAGCGCTGAGCTACAATTTTATTTTCATGTGCAAAAGGAAACAAAAAATTGTGTGTGTGTGTGTATGTGTGTATGTGTGTGTGTGAGCACGCATGCATGCGGGTACGTGTGCATGTGTGGAGTGGGGGAATATGTTGCTTTCCTTTTTCTTGAGACATTGACGGTGGTGAATTCAGAGTAAAGAGCAGATCTAGGAATGCCGTTTTAAGCATGGAGCAAATTCTCTCTCACTTGTAGCTGCGTAGAATTTCATTTAATTACAAAGCAGGGTGCTGAGAAATGATGGCTCTGTTTTGGAGACATATATATATATATATATATATATATATATTCTCCTGTGTGAATAACTACTTATTTCTCTTGTTGGCTTTGAGTGCTTTAGCTGATAGCTGAGTGTTTTCTTTGCCTTAAGCAGGTGTGTGTGTGTGTGTGTGTGTGTGTGTGTGTGTGTGTGTGTGTGTGTACACGCTATGAGAATGTTCTGGCCAGAGGTAGATTTTGATGTACTTTTTCTGCCTTATTGATAAATATATATAGTTATCTGTGTAAGATGTGGTATTAAAATAAACACACAGAAGTAGTGGCCTGTTACTATAGATGACAATACTTAACTGGTGAAGTAATTGGGAAAAAAATAGTGTCCTAGCATGAATGCCTTAGAAAAGCACNTGTCTTCTGAGAGGACAAATGTATACATCTTAGTTTACTTAGACCAATCAAGGACACATGTGAAATTTTCCCAGTCTAAAGGCCGAGCTCTGTGGGTTCACGTTAGAGAAACATCCTCCTAGCTTTGCAGAGAGGAGGGATATGTGCAAAAGGAGTCATGCCCCTTTGTATTAATGCTACCATCATTGTTGGGTTTTGTTGTTCCGAAGACTTAGAAAACCTTTTCCCCTCCTTCCAGCCACTTTTCTGGCTGAAGTCACAGCCTTGAACTTCTCCTTGCTGAGAAGGGAAAGGCCTCTTTGTTGAATTCCTCCTTAATCACTTCTGCCCTTTGACCTCTGCTAGTGTCTCAGTCAGCNGCATAAACCCCTCCTGTGAATTAGGCGTTGCTTAGCCCCTCCCCTTTTGTTTGCCAGGGTCCTGTTGTGGAAACTTTAACTCCCTTTCTCCCCAGTTTTGTAGAGTTGAATGCAATCAACTCTGACCACTGGAGACAGGCCTTTGTATCATTTTGTCTTAATTTCAGGACAAAATTTCCTTATAAACATGCCTATCTTTAAGAAGTGTTCAGAAATAGAAAAATCAAATAAATTTAACAGAGGTAGTTTTCCCTCTATTCCATCCCGATTCCTCTGATTAATCCATGATTAATAACATCGGTTTGTTGTTGTTGCTACAAATAAAATTTTGAAGGTTTGCAAATGTTGACTTTTTAAGTATTAAATAATAAGTCATTGTAGGGAATCACCACTTGAGTCATTCATGAAATAACTGTATTAGTGTTTTTATGGAATGGAGATTGTTTTGGGTTCTTATTTTATGAGTGGATTCTGGTTAATTAATTTTGTTTAAATGCCTTTAGGCTAAGCTTGCTTATAGAGTGACCAGCCACCCCTTTCCTCTGAGTGCCTCAGTGGTGTCGTGATTTTATTTATTGAGTCAGCTGGCTCTTATGGCCACGCACATTTGCAAAGCTAAGCAGGGGAAACCACAGCCTGCCTCAGACCTACTCCAGGGTCAAGGCAGAGGCTTGCTGACTTCTTCTCAAAGCTGTGCCTCTCACTTCCTGTTTTCTCCTGTCTGACCCCTGCTTTTGGGTGCCACACATTTTTATTAAGTGCACTTATCAAGCTGAAAAATGGTTGCTACCTGCCTGGCCCTGAACTTCACTATTCTATTTACATCTTTAATTCTGATTTTTGTTGTTGTTGTTGTTTTCATCTTTGCTGTGCATTCAAAAACTGGCAGGCTCTTTAAATTGGAACAGCTGGATGTGTGCTGTTTAAGGAGATGTGAATTAGCAGGCCAGCATGAGTGCTGGGAGGTTTCAGGGAATTTTTGGTCTTTTCTTTTTCTCTGTTTGAAGTGCAGTCTCTGCCCTTGCCTCCCAGTCTGTAAATACAGATACTCTAAATACGTTTGATATTTCTGCTTAAGAGCTCATCTTGCTTTAGGAAAATGAACCTCGACTCTATCAATGTGTGAAAAGAGTCTCTGCTCTTCTCTCACGGACACAGAGATGACGATGAGAGACAGTTGAAAGAGATTTCACATCAGCTCGATGTCCTTTGTTGATTTTGGAATTGGTGAAGCAGTCTTCAAGTGAACCTACCCNCCCGTGTTCTCTGCATGGGGTGCCAGTGACCACAGTCCCGTGAAGCCTGAGGACTTCCTGTTGGGGCCTGGAGGAACAGAGTGGGGAGTGCACTCCTCTGACTACTCTTGATAGGAAAAGCAAAGGTTCAGGTAGCAAGTTAGGAACACACATCCCCAGGCGGGGCTGCCAAGACAACTGGGAGCCGGGGAACAGTCAGCTTCAGCTTCGNTGGTATATAAACTCCTGGGTTTCTTTAAGAAGTCTTTTCTTATAGGCAGATAATAGTAGTCATTTTCCTTGTACTTCATTTTCTGTAAGTGATGACAACTTGGTGTTCAGGGCAAAGAAAGCTGAGTTTGCTGTCCCTGCTGCCTGACACCCTGATGGTTTAGTACGCTAGAGGAGTCTTCCCCACAAGATTCTCAGATATTGAACTCCACTGCTTCTGTGCTAAGCACCAGGTTATAGAAAGTAAGACCAAAACAGTTTTTTTCTTTTTTTTTGGGGGGGGGGGCTCACTATGTTACTCAGCCTGGCCTCCAACTGCCCATCCTCCTGCCTCAACTTCTCAAGTTGTAGGATGACAGATGTATTTTATTATGGGCTAGATACACATTTCTGGATCAGTGCCCCCAGCCATGCCATGGTTACTTCCTTCCACCAGATGCCTTCTCTAGAACACAGAGAAGCTGTCCCCTCCAGCACTGGCACAGAGAGTGGGAATGGAGACTCCCCTGTGGAATTCAGAGATAAGATACCATAGATCCTCTGTGGTTCTTCACAACCTTAGACAGAGTCTGCAAAGTGCCTTTCAGAGAAATGGGTCTCTGCTGTCTGATTTCTTAATTGTTTTTTCTCTTCTTTACTATGTAAAAAAGAACCATTTCTATTGTATTTCTTTTCACATCTCATTTATGTACCTAATGCCATTCTTCTGATCTTTAAAAGTTATTCAAGTTACTCATTTATTTTGTATGGAGGAGTTTTGCATGCCACAGCACGTGTTTGGAGGTGGAGGGCAACCAACGGGAACTAGTTTTCTCCTACCATGTGGTTCTTGTAGATCAAACTCAGGTTCTCAGGCTCTCCTCTGCTGTAAGCACCTTTACTGACTGAGCTAGTGTGCCATTCCTGATAGATAGACATATATGTGTATACATACATACATATATATATAATATATAGTGTTCTTTAATTTTCATCTTTCTTTTCATTGTTGTTGTTATTGCTTTTATGTTTTTGAGACAGGGTCTCGCTATGACTGGCAGCATGGCCTCTATTCTGACACCATCTCCTGAGTATCAGACTTACAGGCATGTGCTATCAAACCCAGCTACAATTTTTGTTTTTGCTTTTAATTTTGACTTTTTTGTTGCATATTATTCTTGCCCTTTTAGAAATATTTTATTTTCAGGAAACATGCCTCTAAAACCATAACTCTGCCCTTTAAACCGAAGGACAAGACAACAGGTAGAACATTCCAGAGTTATTGTGAAAAGTATGGAGAGTTGGAAGACGGTTAGCTCAGACACAGCATCTATGTATTGAGAACTGTAGTCCAGTCATTTACAACAGGGAATGGATCATAAGACATTGTTTTTCCCGTGAGACCCTGAGAATCTTCCATTTGTCACCCTTGGTACAACCCAGCCACCCAGCTCTTCAGATCTTCCTCGGGCTGTGAACAAACCTTCCAAGTTGCCTGAGTGACCCATGGCATACCCCTGCCTTTCTACCCTTTTCTTGGTTTCTGGAATTGTCCTCTGCATTCTGCCTCTTCTTTTCTGAACACATGTAGCTTCCTCTGGTCTACTCAGTATATTCTAGAACTTGGTCATAAACTGAGCATAGACAATGTGATTTGTAAATTCCACATTCCAGAGCGTGCATAGATGGCAGAGGTAGACTGAACTGATTGTGTGCTCTTTGGTCCTGTGCCTGCTAAGCTTCTATAGGGCAGATGTGGTTTGCCCAGCTTTCAGTGTGATGTTTGTTTTTCCTGTTTATTTCAAACGAACAATGCACATCGTTTTTCTTCTGTTTTAGATTAGCAAGTAAGGAATGAGATATCATTGTGATGTTTTTGAACAAATGTGTTTTAATAGCGTCACCTCCCTCACATCTGCCCCGCTTCTCTGCCCTACAATCCCTTGTATAATGCCCAGTCTCCTTTCCTCTTTCATGTCCCATCTGTCATCTCTCCCCCCTCCCCAGGCCATCCTTCTTTGGCATCCATCTTTTTTACGCTCTCCTAGTTTCCTTTACTTTTCTAAAAGAATTTTTAGTAAGTACTCAGAAATGAATAATATCAATTCTTTTAGCCCCTAAAATAGAAATTATCTCAATATGAAGACTGGTTGTATTCATGAAGGTAGTTTTCTAAAATCATGTACATATATCATTATTTTCTCAGCTCAGAGAAACAGCAGCACTGAAGATAAAGGTTAGGAAGCACACTTTGGTCCATCAGTGGGGTTGATTGTGTGTTTCAGCTTTGGGGAGGCAGGATGCTATCACATGATATGCTAGCACATATCGGTGGCAGAGTGCATCTCAGCATCTGATCTATTAAATGTGAAGAATGAGGACACAAAACTCAGAGAAGGAAACCCTGTTATATAACATGTGACCACAGTGTTTCAAAACTAGCCTGCTTTATCACTTAACATCCCATACATTAAATGTCTTTTCCTACAACAGCTTCCTTCATTCCTGGGTAGAGACTGTGATCCAGGCAGTGGATATTCCAACATGTGCTCAACTGAGTCTTCAGCTGTAAAATGTTTCTGCTTGCATATTGTAAGTCACTGCTAGGCCACAGGAGATTATATAGGTAGTTCAAAATTCACTGAAATGGTGAAGAGATTTCACTGTTAATATTCATTACCTGTTGACTGCAATGCATAAATTTGCCAATGGTTTGTTTTAGACTTGATGCTGTGTTTTTCAAAATTTGATTCGAGGTTGCCTTCCATTTCAGTTTCCACTTCCATCCTGCTGCCCTGGTGGCCAACATGTTGTCTGTTTTTCTTCAAGTTAGCTCGTTCATTAGTTGAATTCTTTTAAAGTTGCATTAAACAGCAGAGTAAGCGTATCTGCTTGGGAGAAAGAGGGTTCTTTTTTTAAAATTTCTAAATTTTTTTAAAAAATTTCTTCTTCTCTTAGACATTACATCCAGACCCGGCAGTTTCCCCTCCCTCCACTCCTCTCAGCTCCCCTCTCCCCTCTCCCCCAAATCCACTCCTCCTCTGTTTCCCTTCAGAGGAGAGCAGGCCTCCCAGGGATGTCAACCAAACATAGCATAATAAGATGCAATAAGACTGAGCATAAACTTTCCTATCAAGACTGGACAATTTCAGTCAATTAATGCCAAGTTGAGTTTCTGTTTTCTATGACTGTACAGTCTTATAGAAAATGCCCCAGTGGCACAAAGATGGCTCCTGGTGACTTCTAACTCACAAATACATTTCTATTGACCTAGCCAGTTCTCTTCACACTTGTACTTGTTGCTTTGTATCTTAAGTGGAGGGTAAGGAAAACAGAAACAACAGACTGAGGGTTTGAATGAAGAGATGCCTTACTGCTCTTGACTCTGCAACTTGTGCTCAGTTCCTCCCTCTGGACTCTGCATCATCGGAGGTGCAANTATCCTTGATTCTTTCACTCACTCAATACCACATCCCTCTCCCACCCACTTCTTTTGCCATGGAACAAACAGTCCTCGGTGTAACTGCAGAGATTCATAACTACTCAAATTAATGAGAGTAAGTGACTCTTGAATCATCAATGGCGCATCTATATCTTCTCCTGACCCCAAGGCTAAGGAGCATCACGAAAGAGGAATCAGAAAGAATACAAGAGCGGGAGGAAATAATGGAGTGTTGTTGAATGCTGTCCTCTGGCGTGGCATGTCCATTTCAGTATTACTCTCTCATCAGCTGAGATTATCTATAGAAGACCCACACAAAGTTGATCCTATCAACAACCTGTCATGGGGTGAGGTTCATGATGCCTTATCTCCCTGAGGATTTATAGGCAGTTAATAGCATCTGTGGAAGGAAGAGATGGTTTTCTTCAGTGGTGTAGCCACTGGCAAGTTGTTCATGCTTCTGTAAATAAACCTGATGAAAAATACATTGGGTCATTAAAATAAAAAAGACACGAAAGTACAGGGCACGCAGAAGAAGAAAGGGATCAGCAGCCGTGTGAGAGGACAAAAGAGAAATGGGGATGAATATGATCAAAATACTTTCTATACATGTAGAAGTGTGTCATCATTATGTATGTGTAATTGATATATGCTAATAAAGAGTAAAAGTGGCAACACAGGAGCATCCACCATACCTGTCTCTTATACACATCTAGATGTGTATAAAGAAGAAGAAAGGGATCAGCAGCCGTGTGAGAGGACAAAAGAGAAATGGGGATGAATATGATCAAAATACTTTCTATACATGTAGAAGTGTGTCATCATTATGTATGTGTAATTGATATATGCTAATAAAGAGTAAAAGTGGCAACACAGGAGCATCCACCATACTTCCTACGGCGCCTTTTAAATATTGGGAACAGGCTAGTTTCCCAAGCGTCTTTAGAGAAGAAGTAGCCACTAGCCCAGATTTCATGGAGGCAGAAGAAAGCACCGAGCCCCCACGGTCCTCTTCACCTGCAGACCGATGGGGGAAATTAGATAGCAGCGAAGAGAATGAGCTGGAGTGCTTTGGTGACTTATGTCTTCCCCCTGGCTTACCCGTTCTTGGCCTCTACTCACTGCAGACTGTCTCTGGCAGAGGGAGGAATATGTTATTTTCCGCCTCAGCACCCAGAAGCCATTGATGTAAATTGATCAGTACTTTTTTGTATTTTCCTGAAATTTTGTTTACACGCGCATTCTTCTTTGTCTGTAAAGTGACTCGTAGCATAAAGTCCCATCCATTTTTCTTCCCAATATAATAATGACACCGAACTCATTGAATTCTTGTGTTTAAAGATTCTTCCAAAAAATCATGGTTCAACTCTGTAGGGCAGAAAACACAAAGAAAGCTGTGCATCAGAGGAGACAAAAAACCATCTAGTAAAAGAGGAAGCTGTAGGCACAAGACGAATTTCCTTTATACATGAACATATGTATACATATATATTGTACACATATATACATACATATATCTGTCTCTTATACACATCTAGATGTGTATAAGAGACAGGTGTGGAAATTAGTTTCTGTTCAAACTTGTGTCCCCATTCAGAGAAGAACAAATTGAAAAATTGATATTCAATACCAAGGAGATAATTTGGGGATGTGATAAAGCATTGTTTTGACAACTAAGAAACACGAAGCTTTTAGGCCAAGTCGAGAGAGAATCACACGTTGTGTTTCTCATTTATTATCCTCAGACATCTTAGCGAGAGGGAAAACAATTGAGAGACAGGTATAGGAAGAGAGTGGTGTGGAAGTGGTGTGGGAAAACTTAATGCTACTCCTATCGATGCTGGGGATCACCTCCAGTTAGCCGGGAGTCTCTCAATTCCGCTTCTCATAGGCCACCCATCTTAGCATTGAAAGCCACACCCTCAGTCTGGTGTATGGTGTTCACACCGCTTGTTACCTTGATGTGCCGACCTCTCTGATTCTCTCTTTGTAATTATTTTAAAGATGCTGTTTACCCCTCTCCATTGCCTTGCCAGTGGGTTAAGTAATGGGAGGGAGATTATTGAGATAAGAACAGAATATGAAAGTGTGTATGAGTGTGTACGAGTGTGTGTGTGTGTGTGTGTGTGTGTGTACTTACATATATCGAGAAAAGCAAAGACAGAAAGAAAGGGGACTCCCTATAATAAAATATTTAGAATACTGAACATAGTAAGGGATATTTTTACTCCAAAAATGCCTATAGTAGAATGTTCTTTTTACTCTTTGTTTTTCAATTAATGTTTTGTGCACATGTAAGTGGGTGGACTTGTGTGTAGGTGCATGTAGAGGCCAAAAGTCATCTTCAGATGTTGTTCCTCAGAAGAATAACATCTTTTATTATTTGGCAGAGTCTCTCATTGGCTTGAGACTTACTAATTAGACTACGCTGGCAGGTCATTGACTTCCCTGTGACCTGCCTGCCTCTGTCATTCCAGCCCTGGGATTTTAAGCATTCATATAAGTGTCCCGTGTAGCAAGGGATTCACCGACAGAACCATCTACATCGACCCTGTAGTATTACTCTGCCATTCTCTCGTATTCAAATCTGTTTCTATCTTAGAGACAATGTCAAGTTCTAGGTTGAAGGTTCCGAATAGAACTCATGACTGAATGTGAACACAGTTAAATTTGTAGGAGTGTCTTCAGGTTGTATTCTGCCTTACCTTTAGTTGTTGCTTCTGCCTCTGAATCGTGCTGGGAATCTTTGCAGAAGGGCAGCAACTTCTTAGTCATTGGGGATAAGGGGGTAACTGAGTGGAATCTCGCAGAGTTTCTGTCCATGATGATTATCTTAGTGAATAACTGTACAAATAGAATTCGACTTATGAATTTATTAATTGATAAAAATGTTATTGACAGTTTCCTGTGTATCAGATCTTAGTTTTCAAGACACAGTAAACAGGAAATGATACCAATCTTGATAGACTCATGTGTAGACAAGGAATCAGATATGACACAAGACAAGATAAAAATGGAAACAAATGAACAGCACTAGTAAATAAAGCATTTGTAGCATAATACCTAAAAAGCATTGTTGTAGAAATAAGCTGAGTTCAAGAGGGAAATACATTGATTCACACATCGGAGAATTCTCTAGATGACAGACAGATCCAGGCCAGACTACAACACTGAAGTCTGAGTCAGGTTCTCTGACTCAGTTTTCTCTTTTCTGCCCCCAAAGGGTGACTTCTGTGGCTTTAAGTGGACTTCTCATGGGCATAACCAACAGAGACTGATCACACCCATACAAGAACTGTCTATTCTTGTGTTCTTGGATTGGGGGCTTCTGTACCCTTGAACCAGGAGCTGAGACTTAACCGCCTTCCCCAAGTTGAGAACTCACTGTTGGGAAAGCAGAGAACAGATATGACCCTTAAGGTTAAAGAAGTTGAGGGAGGGGTGATTTCTCCAGAGAAGAGATTGACAAGCAGGCAGGAACAGTGCACACCACACAGACAAATAAATAAACATTGCAGTGACAGCTTGCAATGAGACAACTCAAAATAAAACAGATATTTGGGTTTAGATCAATCGGGAGCTTTTATTTTTGTTGAATCCAGACATGATTTTTTTAAGAGATTTCCTCTTAGCTAGGACCCCAGGGTAAGGAAGTCATTGTGAGGTGGAAGTGTGTTGGGAGATGTTGTGGTAAGGAGGGTGTTTGTGGACAAGAAGGGCCTGTGGGCTAGATTGGTCACAGCTCTACGAGAAAGGGAGTGTGCATGCAGAGAAAGTTCTGCCATTGCAGAAGACTAAGCAGTGGAGATGATTGGAAGCCCATTGCATCTTCTTCAGTGTTAGAGAGCTTCACTCATCACGACTCTGAGATGAGAGCAAGGAAAGAATGTAGGTTGGGAAAGAGTGAGAGAGGTTTTTCCTTTTCCCCAGTTGTTCATTCANCCATTCATTCATTCTATCATTCAACTGAGTGTCTGTTTGTACATGTGCATGTGCACACGAGTGTAGAGGCCAGAGGTCAACTTTGGATGTCATTCCTCAGAACCTTTCCATTTTGATTTTTGAAGCATCTCTCACTGGAACCTGAAGTTTACCTGTTAGGCTAGACTGGCTGGTCAGCAAGCCNCAAATACCTGCCAGTCTCTGACTCTCCAGTGCTGGATTACAAGCATGGAACACCATGTCCAGACTTTGGTTTCTGGGGCATTGAATTCAGGACCTCATGCTTGTAAAACAAGTACTTCATTGACTGAAGTATCACCCCAGCCTGTATTTTGCTTTATTAAAGCTTACATACACTTATTATACAATGCTTATTCATCCGCATTTGTCTATGTTGTTGCTCTCNTACCTTCTGTATGGTGCTGGGCACAGAAGTCCAGTTCTCTTGCTCTCACTTTACATACTTTCCTTTTCCTATTGTGATGGTGTTGGAGAACTGAGTCGGCAATCCTCCCCACTAGGATTTTAAGAACCTCTATGGATGTTCCAAATAACCGAAGCCCACCCAGCTTGACTTGGCTGTTTTATGTATTGGAAGTATTTTCCTCAGTCCTTCACAAGTGCTGAGTCAGCACCAGTTTGGTACTTATTTATCCCAAGTCTCCAATGAGAGGGGAAG